>CM050516.1:3740000-3790000 GCA_027563665.1 Antrozous pallidus | reverse complement strand
CTTTCAGCAAACGCCCAGCCCCGCGAGGAAGGAGGCCAGTCTGACACGGCGATGAAAGCCTCTGACGCCGTGAAGGAGGAAGTGTCTGGGGCTGCGAGCGCACGGCGAACCCGGCCGTTTCTTTGAAAAGCCCAGAAGGTGGCTTCTTGCTCTCCGGGAAAAGCTAAACGCACAGGTGGCCCCCGGGGCCGAAGTCCCCACGTCGGGGACCCCGCTGATGCCTCGGCCCCAGGTAGCCAGAGCAGGTGGCATGGCCGAGTACGGGGGCACAGTGCTGACAAGCTGTGGCTCACGAAGAAGACGCGCTCCCTCCCCTGGGACCCAGTGACGGTGATAACGGGGGGCGGGGGGTGGTCAGCAGGGCTGGCTCAGGCCTACCCCCAGCTGCCACCCCCACCCCTGGTGCACAGCAGGAGAGCGGGGCCGGGAGCTTCTTCCAGTCACATCGCCCTCCATCCGCTCCCACACGCACACCCTTACCCCGCACCGCCGGCCTCCACGCTCCCACGGGCTCCTGTCTGCAGCCTGCGTGTCCCCGTCGTCACTGCCACCTCCTTCCCCTCAGGATCCCCTCCCTGGGAAGCGTCAGTATCCCCCGGACCAGGTCTGGCCCCCCACTGCACACTGCTGTGCGTCCCCTCTATGTAACTCAACACGGCTGCAGTGAACGGAGCCTCTCCGCAAGGTGTCTGTCCCCTCCCGCTCCCCCCTCCCTGCCTGGAGGAGCCAGGCTCGCTCTGTGACCCCGGAGCCCAGCACAGCGTCTGCACACCGCGAAGACGGAGCGCGGCTTCAGACAAGAACAAAGGTAACGTTTTTATTACAGAATATAGCTGCTCCTGACCTGTGATGGACTGATGTCCCGACAAACCATTGCGTTGAAAAGACCGCAACTCGAAAGTGCGGTTGCCACGGCGACGCAGGGCGTGGGTGGTGCTCACCCTCCTGACCCCGGCGCTGGCCATGTCCGGCCCCAGGAGAGGGTGTCGCCCCCGCACCACACCCCGCTCACCAGGAACAGACCGGGACTCCAGGTCCGAAGAATGGTTTCTACCGAACGCGTGCGTTGCTTTTGAACTGTCTTTAAAGTTCGGCGATCATAATCGGGGGGCTGCCTGTCGTAGCTGACAACATCGCCAGCAGCGGGTTTTCCCGTCTCCTCTGCACCTATGTCCACACCCGCCAAGCAGAGGAAGACGGAGTACTCCTCCCGTTTTACAAAGAGGAAACTGAGGCTCAGAGAGCCAGCAGCAACACCCCGAGGTCACGCGCTGCTAGTGACGGCCACAGAGGTAGAACCCGGACCCGGCCGATGCCAACGTCCTTGTTCGCGGCCCCTGGGGCTCCCCTCGCTTCTCTCCGCACCCGTTTTTGCAGACGTGGATCCGAATGCCGGTTTCTCAGGCCACCGCAGCTCCCCCCGAGGTGCCTCAGGCAGTGTTGCCTGGTGAGCGCCGTTTCTCCCCCTGCTGTCCGTTCGTGCCCAGAAACCGGACTCCTCTCCCAGGCTGAGGGGGAACCCCGACCACAGGAGCCTCCACTGCCTCCCCGCGTGGCTGGCTGCTGCGCGGGGCCGGCTCCCCGCGGGCGGGACCTGGGTGCAGGTGCTTAAAAGGGGAGAGGGAACTTCATTCCCCTCCTAGGACAGTGGTCGGCAAACACAGTAGTCAACAGAGCCAAATATCAACAGTACAACGACCAAAATTTCTTTAGAGAGCCAAATTTTTTAAACTTTTAAAAAATATATATTTTATGGAGTTGTTACAGCGAGGAAGAGAGAGGGATAGAAAGTAAAAAAGCACCCATCAGCTGCCTCCTACACACTCCCTACTGGGGATGTGCCTGCAACCCAGGTACATGCCCTTGACCCGAATCGAACCTGGGACCTTTCAGTCCGCAGGCCGACGTTCTATCCGCTGAGCCAAACCGGTTTCGGCCAAACATTTTAAACTTAAACTTCTTCTAACGCCTCTTCCTCAAAATAGACTGGCCCAGGCAGTGGTATTTTGTGGGAGAGCCACCCTCAAGGGGCCAAAGGGCCGCAGGTGGCTCGCGAGCCGCAGTTTGCCGACCACGGTCCCAGGAGGAGGGGAAAGAGGGCGCTGGACTCTGTTTGATGAACTTCGATGGGGAGGAGACCCCAGCCCCCAGCCCGGTTCTTTCCTAAAGGGCCTCGCCCCGCCACTCGGCAAACAACGTCCCGCGAGTGGCCTTTCCTGTGGGATTTTGCGGGCCAGAGGCAGTGAGAGGGGAGTTGGGGAGTCAGGCAGACACGACGATGAATTTGGGGGTGCCGTGGACCTCGAAGGCCGTCATCCCACCTACAGGTGTGGGATGAGTAGCGCTCCCCTCAGAAGGTCCCTAGGAACTCGGGGCGCCCGGGCTGGAGGGGCAGCCACGGCAGGGAAGGTTCTCTCCGGAGAAAGGAGCTGTTGGGTCAGTGCTGGGCGTCCAGCACCTGCCACCAGACCTGGCACATTGAAGGCTCTGAAAGAAACGCGCACGGAACCGGAGAGAGGGAAGGAGAGAACGGATTTCTAATTATATGAGGCGTTGGTTCCTTCGGCTCGGAAAACCCCCAAAGTAAACGTCAGCCCGCCGGTCGGATGCGGGAACGCCTCTACTCGGCCCGGGAAGCTCAGAGGACGCTTGGGTCAGAAATCAGGATTCGCAAAGCAACGCCCTTGCTGCTGCCGTCTCCCAGGTTAACTGAGCGCAGCGGGGAGCGGGCTGTCTGTGCCTTTTATGGAACGACGGGATCTTCCAAACGGAATACCCGGAGGCACAGCTGGGCGGCCCGGGGCTGAGCCAGCGAGAGCAGCAGGAGGCGGCCAGAGCCTCGATGCCTGCGCCAGCGCTGCGGCTCCAATGAAATGACGCCTCTCGCATTCAGAGCGCAGAACGCTTCGGGCTGGAGCCGGGCAAAGGCCGACTGCGGCCCGTGGAGATCAGATCGCTTCCGCTCCCGAGGGGTGCGGCTGCCGCCTGGGCTTCTGCTCACTCCCAGGAGGCAGGAGCCGGGCGGGGCTGGGGAGGCCACGAGCAGCCCCGTGAAAGGGTCCAGGAATCAGGGGGCCCCAGCTTGCCTGGCATCCGTCAGGACCGTGGGCATCGCCAGCAGGAGGGGTCGCTAGGCTTCACCCAGAGGCCCTGGGTGTGCAGCCACACGGAAGCAAGGATGGCAGTGGACAGGAGGGAGGGAGGGAGGGACAGATGGGAAACCATCCAAATGCCCATGATGGGGGGAAGACGGAATCAACTGTGGCCACCCTCCCCGCCCCGCCCCCAACACAGCACACACCGGGCCCCTGGACTGTTACGCAGCCATTAGAAAGATTTTGTGACTCCTGTACCAGCTGACCTGGATGCAGGACCACGTGTGTTGCCAAATAAGAAAAGTAAAAGCGCTGACATGACCCTAACCAGTGACTTGAACTAGACTAGAAGCCAATCTGTTCCTCCATACGCATAGCTTCTCCAGCAGGGGTGAGGACGTGGCTGCCTCAGATGCAGCGAGGGGCCGCCGTCCTCATGGGCCACAGGAGTCCACAGGATCCGGGGGGAGCAGGGGGGGGGCGGGAAGGGGATTGGGCCTAAACAGGCAGTCAGACATCCCTCTCACAATCCAGGACTGCTGGCTCCCAACTGCTCGTCTGCCTGCCTTCCTGATTGCCCCTAACCACTTCTGCCTGCCAGCTTGATCACCCCCTAACCACTCCCCTGCCAGCCTGATTGATGCCTAACTGCTCCCTTGCCAGCCTGTTTGCCCCCAACTGTCCTTCCCTGCAGGCCTGGTCACCCCCAACTTTCCTCCTCTGCCAGCCTGGTCACTCCTAACTACCCTCCCTTGCAAGCCTGGTCCCTCCCAAATGCCTCCCCTGCTGACCATCTTGTGTCCACATGGGGCAGGATCTTTGACCACATGGGGGCAGCCATCTTGTGTGTTGGAGTTATTGTCAATCTGCATATTACTCTTTTATTAGATAGGATAGAGGCCTGGTGCATGGGTGGGGCCCAGCTTGTTTGCCCTGAAGGGTGTCCTGGATTAGGGGGGAGGTTCCCTTGGGGCATGGGGTGGCTGGGTGAGGGGCCTGTGGTGGTTTATAGGCTGGCCACACACCCCCACCCACCAGAGACCCAAGCCAAGGCCCTGGTATCTGGGATTTATTTAGCTTCTACAATTGAAACTCTGTAGCCTTAAGTGGAGGCCTGGGCCCGGCCAGGGTGTGCATAAAGCTTGACTTCCTCCATCGCCAGGGTAACCCAAGCCTTCCTCCTGCTTGCTCCATGGCTGCAGCCATCTTGGTTGGGTTAATTTGCATACTCACTTTCGATTGACTGGTGGGCATGGCTTGTGGGTATAGCTGAGTGATAATTAATTTGCATGTTACTCTTTTATTAGGTAGGATTCATTTTAGGATTTATCCACCAGACTCCAATGCCCACCTGTGGGGCCAGGCGTAGGGAATCAGCACTGAACAAGCCAATGCTGCCTGCCTGGTGGAGCTTGGAGCCTGCGTGCAGATCTTTCTTGCTCCAAACAAACAGTCCCTCACTGTTGGTTTCACGCGGAGACACGTGGTTCAGCCCCTTGCATCCTGATTCTCCTCCTCCTCCCACGGCACATTCTGATTGCCTTGGTAACCCCAGAGAAGGGCATCAGGACTGGCCCTAGGCTCCTGGTAGCGTGCAGGGAGGTCAAGGTCCAGGAGATTCATCCCTCATCAGGCCACGCTCTTGGTCTGGTTTCAAAGCGCTCAATGCCCGGCTTTGCATTTTCAGCTCCTGCTCTCCAGTGGCCCCCCGAGGGAGATGCAGCAGCCAGACGCCTGCCACACAGATGGGAGCAGCGGCCAGCGCCGGAGGAGGATGCGGCCATGTCTCCACATGATCCCTCCTCATAGCCCCTGAGCCACCTCCAGACACGCCCCACTGCCTCAGTCCCCATGCAAACCCTGGGGAGGCGAGGCCTGCTCCGGGCTCCAGGCTGGCTTTGGAAGCCAGCTCCGAAGAGGGCAAGCTGAGGACCGGAGTTTGAACCAACCTTGCCTCCTCGCTGTTTGTGCTCATGCTCCTCCCCAACACCTCCTAGGAGACTGGCTTTATTTATTTCTAGAAAAAGCACTGAGTCGGTCATTGTAGCCTGCCCACAATTGGATACTTCCTTTCGTCTCTGGGGCAGCCCAGTGGCTGACAAACTCGGCACATTGGGGAGCTGGGAGAGAAGCGGCGAGGGGCTGTGGCAGAGGAAGGAGCTCGGGGGGTCCCAGGATGGAGTCCAATGACACGGGCTCTTCTTCCTCTTGCCTGGACTCCACTGCGTTCAGGGTCACCGTCAGCGTGGCGCTCACCGCCCTCATCATCACCACTATCGCCGGCAACGTGGTTGTCTGCCTGGCCGTGGGCCTGAACCGCCGGCTCCGCACCCTCACCAACTGCTTCATCGTGTCCCTGGCCATCACCGACCTGCTCCTCGGCCTCCTGGTGCTGCCCTTCTCGGCCTTCTACCAGCTCTCCTGCCAGTGGAGCTTCGGCAAGGTCTTCTGCAACATCTACACCAGCCTGGACGTGATGCTCTGCACCGCCTCCATCCTCAACCTCTTCATGATCAGCCTGGACCGCTACTGCGCAGTCACGGCCCCCCTGCGCTACCCCGTGCTCATCACCCCGGCCCGGGTGGGCGTCTCCCTGGTCCTGATCTGGGCCGTCTCCATCACCCTGTCCTTCCTGTCCATCCACCTGGGCTGGAACAGCAGGGACGGGCCCAGCGCGGCCAACCGCACCGCCCTGCCCTGCAAAGTCCAGGTCAACCCGGTGTACGGCTTGGTGGACGGGCTGGTCACCTTCTACGTGCCCTTGCTGGTCATGTGCGTCACCTACTTCCGCATCTTCAAGATCGCCCGGGAGCAGGCCAAGAGGATCCAGCATGCGGGGCGCTGGAAGGCGGCCACCGTCCGGGAGCACAAGGCCACGGTGACGCTGGCCACCGTGATGGGGGCCTTCGTGGTCTGCTGGTTCCCCTACTTCACCGTGTTCGTCTACCGGGGGCTGCGGGGCGACGACGCCGTCCACAGGACCGTCGAGGCCGTGGTCCTGTGGCTGGGCTACGCCAACTCGGCCCTGAACCCCATCCTGTACGCCGCGCTCAACAGGGACTTCCGCACGGCGTACCAGCAGCTCCTGCGCTGCGGGTACGCCGGCGGCAGCGCCCACGACCCCTCTCCGGGGTACGACGACGGCTCTCGGCCGCCCGGGACTCGGAGCCAAGACCCCGGGTGGCAGGAAGAGAAGCCCCTGAAGCTGCAGGTGTGGAGCGGCAGAGAGGTCACGGCGCCCCCGGGAGCCACCGACAGGTAAACCGCCTGGGACAGGGGTACGGGGACGGGTCCCACTGACGCGGACCACCCCGGTGGCCACCACTCACAGGGGGCTGGGCCTCTGCACGAGGACTTCCCGAACCCTGGGCTGTGCTACATCCCCATGGGGGTGAAACGTTCCCCTCCATTTGAAAAGGACCACAGTGTGGCCAGGGCCACAGGGCTGGGACCCGGGCTGAGGCCCCCAGCTGCAGAACGTGCGGGCCCTTTGTTCCAGCCACGTTGTCCTGGGAGTCAGAGTCCCCAGGCCAAGCCCCAACCCTGCCACGGAGCTGGCAGTCGTAAGTGCTCACTCACAGGTGCAGACAGCTGTCGGGGTGGGGGTGGGGGGCCTCGCGCACCGACGCCGGCGCATGGGGGTGAGATGGGGAACGCCAAGGGCCCACTGAGCGCGTTACGCGTCAGCTCTTATGCGGGGGGCGCTCCAGCCAAAGGAGAGAGGACTGGCCTGGCGGGAAGGCAGGGCTGGGCGCTGTCCCAGAGGTCTCGGGGGGGCACGGAAGACTTAGAAGCGAAGGGGCAGCTCTGTGCTTTGAGAGAGGGCTCTGGCTGCCCCCTCAGATGTGGACGAGAAGGATGAGCCGGGCTGTCCGTGCGGGGGCTGCGTCCCCGGTCTGTGAGAGAGGGGAGAACGGGCCGCACCCAGGCGGCTAGGAAAAAGCAGGCTCGGGGACACTGGTGCTCAAGGTGCAGGAGATTTAAGAGGAAGGATGTCCCAGGATTCGTCCCCAAGGAGTGGCCAGGCTTAAGAGATAAACAGGCTGCTCAGCGTGAGACTTAGACAAACCCGCCAGCGCCAAAGCCAGTGCCGGTGTTGAATGGGAAGCGGCACTGAAGGCTTGAGGGGCCGGAGACACGCGTGGAAAAGGGGGCGTGGTGAGCATGAGAGAGTTGAGTGGCCGGTGCGGGAGTGACCGGGCACACAGGTGCGCTCAGGGGGCATCCCTTTCCTTTCTCCTCTGCGGACCGTGCCTTTGTCCCCCAAATGCTGGTCCATGCGACTGACCCATTCATTCGCCCACAAACATTTATCACCTCCCCCCCACCCCCACCCCGCCGCAGGCTGAGCCCTGTGCAGGGCGCAGGGATGACGTTTGGGCTTTCCCTAGCTCTGCCCTCGCTCCCCCGACCTTGAGCACATCCTGGCCTCAGTCTCCTCTTCTCACTGAGTGCAGGCCTGTCCTCAGGCGCTGCCCTGCTCGCCTCCCAGACCGCCCGAAGCGCATGGAGTGAAGAGATGCCATCGGGCCCTGGGACGGCCCTGGATGCGAGCTCACTGCAGAGCCGCGTCCGTCTCAGGAACGCGTGGCCACACCCTCTGGGATCTGGTCTCTGTGCTTCGTGGTGCGGGAAGACAGTCCAACTAGACCCCTGGGCCCCAGGTCCCCTCTGGCCCTTTCAGCCTCCGCCCCATCCACTGCTAAACCGCCTGCACCCAGCCTCCTCCCGGCCTCTAGACTCTCCCTCTCAAATCCACCCCCCACGCCATCTGCAGACGCCTCTCCATAATGCAGATCCCCAGGCAGCCTTCATGCCCGGCCCTGGCAGGTCCCACACCGTCCATCCGTGTCCTGCCACACCCCCTCCTGCGGGAAGCAGTCTGAGTGACAAGCAGAGTTGGTTCAAGAAGTAAACAGAGAACAGAGCAGAGCGGGGGTGTGGACTCTTGGGGAGGGGCCCACGTGATTCCGTCAGGACGCACACCACTTCCTCCTGCTCGGACCTGCGTGCCCTCCGGGCAAATAGGCTGCCAAGCCCCTAATCCTTAGGGAAACACTCAGGGAGCACTTAGGAAGAACTGGCACTTGCTGGGCACCGCCGGCGGCCACTTTTACAATCTTGCCATTGTTTCTGTGCACAGTCCTCCGTCCCCAGGGAGGGTGCAACGGGAGATAGAGCAAGATCCCCACCCCACGCCACCACTCATGCCGCCTGCAGCTGCTCCGGGCGGAGCCGAGGCGCAGGCTGGCCGGGGTTCAGTGCAGCGCGTGCGGAGGATGGAGAGGCAGTGCGCCGAGCCCCCGGGCGTGGGTTTCGGGGTGGGGGTGGTGGCGGCACGTGGCCCAGGCAGCCCATCCCGGGAGCGGGCCAGTGAGCGGAGCCTTGATCTTGGACAGGAAAAGACCCGTTCATCCAGGGCGGTGGGCCCTTCAGACTCGGGGCCTCGTTTCACCCTCCCACGACCCCATGAGCAGGTGCTTGTCCAGTCTCCACTTTACAGACGGGGAAACTGAGGCTCAGAGTTCATTCAGTTGCCCAAATGACACAGCTAGCGAGTTGGCCAAAGCCGAGGTCTGAGCGTCAACAGAGATGGCAGCCCCCACTCCTGACGGTCCTGTGGGTGCCGGCACACCGTGAGGGTGGGTGTCCGCCTGCTCGTCTGACCCTCACACCGCTGTGGGCGGGGGCGGGGGGACCCTGAGGCCGGCGAGAGGCCAGGCCCCCCTGAATCACAGGTAGCGGCTCCAGGGCACCTGGGGAAGCAGCGGACTGGATGGAGGGGTCTGGGAGGGTGGGGGGCCAGGGAGGATGGGGGGGGCAGGTAAGGGGTTTGGGGGCGGGGACTGGAGGCCAAGCATAGATTTTCCCACCAAGGCCGCCAGGACAATCAGGACCTTGAATGACCGTCCAGAAGGTCAACTCCCAGCTTCCCTGGTGCCGACACCATGTCCTCCCTGGAGTCCGTCTGCAGACAGAAACCGGGGCTGACCTGGCTGAGAACCCTTATCGCTTCGGGGGGCGGGGGGGGGGGGGGGGGAGTGGCGGGCGGGGCTGTCTGCTTAAGCCACAATTCCAAGGCTCTGATCCGGGCCTGCCCTTGGGGGGGCGGCTGGGTCAGCCAAGCGGAGACTCGGGGGCGAGAGAGGCCCGGTGGGCCTGTGGCCAGCCAGCAGCCACCTCCAGCAGGATGCTGTCTGCCCCTTCCTGACGCCCCGGCCTCCTCCACCCACTCCCCCCTCCGTCCTGCACAGCCTCACCCGCCTCCTCTCTGACCCCCAGCCTCAGCCTCTCTCCCGCTCAGTAACCTCCGCTTCTGCAGGCAGGGGCTGTTAGCTCCCGAGGGCTGCTGTACCTCATGGCCATGAACCTGGTGGCGGAAAACACACAAACTCCTTCTCTTACAGTTCGAGAGGCCTAGAACCCGAGACCAAGGTGTGGGCAGGGCTGGCTCCTCCCGCAGGCTCCCCAGCAGATCTGTGTCTGCCTTTTCCTGCCTCTGGGGACCTCCTCCCCCTCTCCCCCCGCACTCCTTGGCTCCTGGCCCCTTCCTCCCACTCCCCCAACCTCTTGCCTGCATCCTCACACCTCCTCCTCCGAAGCCAATCTCCCTCTGCCTCCCTCTTACAAAGGGCCACTGAGACCATCCAGGGTAACTCCCCCTCCTGAGCTCCCCAACTTCCTCAGACTGCAGAGCCCCTTTCTGCTGCATAAGGCAACATCCTCAGGTCAAGGTGATGAGGATGGACCCCTGGGAGGAGGCGGGGGCGGGGGGCGGTGTTGAGCTACCGCAAGTCCCAGCTCCTTCGCCTGTCACTGGAGGCCCTTCGTGATTTGGTCCCTGACCACTTCCTGCCACCACGCTGCGTCCTCCCCGCTTCTGCCCCTCCTGGAACCACCACCCTGAGCCCGTTCGCCCACGCGCCCTCGCCAGGATCCGCAGGCCGTGCGCCTGCAGCGTGGGGCACAGCCGTGAGCAGGCCAGAGGCCCCCGTCTCTGAAGCGTGTTCTTGGAGAGCATTTCCCTTTCGCCCAGCACTTGGACTTGATGGCAGCTCTTGGCTGTTGGCAGGCCCTGGCGGACTGCTCCCGGCACACGGCTGTGTCCTGCACCCAGGTGCCCCCGCCCCCACCCCACCGCCTGCCCTGGTGGCCTCAGAGCGCCTGCCCCTCTCAGGCCTGCAGGGCCGCACTCCGCACAGCGCTGGACAGGGCAGCGGCTCCATCAAGGGGTTCATCCTTTTCATCTCCATTCCTTCAGAGAGCAGAGAGCGTGGGGAGTGGGACCCCCCTCGGCCCTGAGAGGGAGTCACAGAGAGGGGAGCAGAGGGAGGGGAGGCGGAAAGCCTTTCATAGCCTCAGAAATCAAGGAGAATAAACCATGACCCCCCCGGGAGTCACTTGAAAGGCAGAGAACCCCTCGTTTACCCCCAGGTGACTGTGCTTTTGAAGCCAGTCCCCTCCTTCCACCTTCCTGCAGAGCCTGTCCCCACCTGCACTTTCTCCCGGCTCTTTCCGACTCAGACCTGCTGGGTCTGCTGTGGCTCCTCCCCAGGGCCGAGCGGGGAGGGGGGGGCACTGTGCTTCCAGGCCACTGCCAGGCGCTTTGTCCCCAAGAAAAGGTGTGTCCAGGTAAACAGACGAGGAGGAGGCCAGCTGTCCAGGGAACCGGCCCGGGGCACACAGCTGGGCAGCAGCAGCAACTCCGGGCTTCGGTCCTGAGACCACAGTGCCAGGAGCAGGCTGCAGACACGGACCTTTGAATCCCGTATCATTTCACCCGTCACAGAATGCCATTCTTCTGGTCATGCCCCCCACCCCCGTCCCCACACACACCACTGCAAAAATATAGGTGGCGGGCTGGATTGGGCCCACAGGCTGCAGCCTGCCAGCCCCTGGCGTACGAGAAAGAAACGGGCGCCGATTCCAGCCCCAGCGCTTGCCGGCTGTGACTCTGGGCAGGTGGCTCGCCTTTCGGGGCCTCCACTTGCTCATCTGCATGATGGGCGTGAGGATGCCTCTCTGTGAAGACTGCAGAGGGGCCCAGCACCCATGTGTCCCGAGCTCGAGGCCCTGCCTCTGCGCCTGGTGTCCCTCATCTGGAAAACGGGGGGGCTCGGCTCCGTCTCGAGAGGCCATTCCGACACTAATTAGCAGAAATGCTGAGCGGGGAGAGAAATCAGGCCAAACCGCCGGCTGTGTGTGTCGGGAGTCATCAGGCGAGGGCCGTGAGGAGCGTGATTTCCATGCTAACGAGTCGTTCCCAGCGAGGAGGCAAATGCAGGGAAAGGCGTCCTTGTCACGAGCGGAGCGGGGAGTGCGGGGACCAGGGGCAGGAGGGGTGCAGCCCGGGGCCGCGCACAGAGCCCCGGCCTGGTCGACGGGACCCGGGTTCCCCACGGCCTCTGCCACCCACTGGCTGTGTGGCCTTGAGAAATGACACCCCTCTGTGAGCCTGGGTGCCTCCCCTCCCACCCTGACACCCCGTCAGAGAGCTGAGGCAGTGTGGGGGGCTGTTCCCGGCGGTGTGGGGGGCCAGGGACAGTGCGCCTGACCCCAGGGTGCCCACAGCCCCAAGGTGCTCCTGGGGTGTGAGGCCCACTCCCTCCCTCCCCAGAATCAGGAAGGGGGGATGTGTATGTATGTGGGGGGGTGGGGGGGGAAATTAGCCGTCCCAGCTGCCAAAGAGGGCAGGTGGCTCCACACAGTGTCCGTGGCCTCACACAGCCTGTGGGCTCTGGCCGTGAGAAGGCGGCGGTGAACAGGGAGGGGACTCGGACCTTCCTCACTCCAGGCTGAGCACACAGCATCGTAACCTGCAACCCTCCCCCTCCCCACCCTCCTACCCAGGGGACTCAGGGAACTTCCCTCTCCACACCGACTTGGGAGACAGAGAATACTTATAAATACTGATTAACTGTTGAAACATCAAAATGGCAAGCCAGAGAGAAAGCCCATTCCCGTTCCGCCAGCGTCCACAATCCCTGAAGTCCAGCACCCCCTCCTGTCTTTCATGAGCAGGCGGGGCCTTCATTGGGCAGCAAGAAGAGCCGCACGTGGGATTTCTAAACCGGACATGTGTCTCCTGTTTGGAGGGCACTGGATCTTACTGATTCACCTTCCCTCCAGCTTTGCATCATTCCCACTTCGGGGGGTGGGGGGGCGCGTTTAGAGGGTTTAGGGAGGAGGATCTAAAAGGCACCAGATGAGCATGTGTGCTGAGCGCGGACGAGGCAGGGGTGGGGCCGAGGGCCCGGCCCACCCTCGGGAAGGGGCGATGTGTCATTGGCTCAGAAGGACCGTGGGAATTTTCTTTGCTGAGGGGCAGCAGTTGTCATTCCAGGCAGAGGAACAGCAGGTGCAGGCTGGGAGCAGGGGGAGGACTTGAGGGCCGTGGGGAGCCATTCAGTGGCTGGTTTGTTGGGAGAGCTCTAACGGCAGATCTCCCCGTGCTGCTGGCCGGTGACCTTGGGCAAGTACTTCCTCTCTGAAGCTTTGTCCCCATCTGAGAAGTCAAGTTGCTGGTTACAGCACCTCCCTCCCAGGCTGGGGTGGACCAAGGACATCACTGCCTGTACCTGGACAGAAGCCTAAAGCCTAACACAGTGTAAGACTCTGTCTCATTCAGCTGGGCGCCCACAGACCACCACGCACATCTCCCAGGTCAGGGAGCTCAGCCAATCTTATATAACAAAGTGGTAATATGCAAATTGGCCCTCACACCCTCGCACAAGATGGCCACTCCCATGTGGTCCAAGATGGCTGCCACAAGATGGCCAGCAGGGAAGGGTAGTTGTGGGCATTCAGGCCAGCAGCGAAGGGCAGTTGGGAACAATCAGGCCAACAGGGGAGCCGTTAGGCATCCATCAGGCCGGCAAGGGAGTAGTTAGGGGGTGATCAAACTAGCAGGCAGAAGCGGTTAGGGGCGATCAGGCAGGCAGGCGAGCAGTTGGGAGATTGCAGTCCTGGATTGTGAGATGAGTCCCAGATTGGAGAGGGTGCAGGCTGGGCTGAGGGACACCGCCCCCCCCTCAGACCACCCCCCATGCATGAATTTCATGCACTGGGCCTCTGGTTTCAGTTATAAACACAGTGACAGAAGAAGTTGAACCCAGTCAATACAAGATCCTCTCGACACGCGCCACCCCCTCCATCTCTCCAGGGCAAGCCAAGCTCCCCAGGCTGTCTGGCCCCGCGTTACTCTCTCCAGACCTGTCCCGCCTGAGACAGCACCCGCCTGGCACACTGGCCCCTATTCAATGACAACTGCCTGGTGATGGAGACCAGTAACCGCCAGTGCCCTGGGAAAGGCTGTGTGGGTGAGTCAGGCTGCCCAGGAGCAGACTGATCTCGGGCATGTTCCTTAACCTCTCCGTGACTCAGTTTCTTCATCTGTAAAATGGGGGCGTTACCAGCACCTGCTTCAGAAGGTGGCTGTACGGATTAAAGGAGGGAATATTCACACAGCCCAGTGGCAGGTCGCTGGCAGGGGGGTGTGGAGGGGTGAGGGGCCTCCAGGTTGTGTGAAATTCTATTGTTCTTTGCAGTCTCCACATTTTTGGTGTTTGAAGCAACCCTGCTTTGATATCGCCATGCAGAGAACATTTTGTTTCTTTCTGATTATCTCCCCCGAAACGAAGTTTCTGGACACAGTTACTGGTCAGCGGGGAGGGATACTGCAGGCCTTCGTCACACGTGGCCTCGTTTTCTGTATGGGCCCCCGGCGTCCCTGCCGCTGTCCCTGCCGCCAGCCCTGGGGAAGGCCCGCTTCCTCGAAGCTACCTCGGGGTGCGTTCTGGACGAGTTACGAGTGCCGACTGGGACAGAGGGTGAGGCAGGCGAGGAGAGGGGCCACTGACATTTAAGAATGGGTGTGGGGGGGCGGCAGGGGATAGGAGAAGAGTCTGAAGGGGCTGAGGAGGACCCACTGGAGCAAGATCCACATTCATTAGGAGACAAGAGAGCAAGCGATGCAGGGGCCGACAGGGGGGTGACCCTGGGCAGATGGCAGGCCTTCCTGAGCCTCCGTTTTCCTTTCCAGGAAGTGGGGGTCTGGGTGGAATGACAGGAGAAGACGGGGTTGCCTTGGGCACGGGGGCTCTCTTCCCCGGGCGCCCACTGGTACAGGTGGGAGCAAGCTGGCTGTGCTGCCGCCTTTGGCTTCAAAGAGGGGTTGGGCCAGCTGGCCCGCTCACCTGGAGGCGGCTGAAGGGTTCAAACCAGGACCGGGGCGATCGGAGCGTGAGCTCGATTCGCTGTGTGTTAGAGGGGAGGGGGCGCAGGGGGTTCTCTCAAGACTGCACGTACTGACTGTGAGTCCTGGGAGAGGGACTGGACTCCTGGGCTCAGGTGATCCCTCACCTGTTCGAGATAACATAACGGCCACGTGACACGTACCCCGTGGGTGTGCTGACGGTGAATGCTACGTGCCCAGCTCGGGAGCCGGCTCATCCTTTCATCACCTGCAAACCCAGCTCAACGGCAGGGATTGGGTGACAGGGAGTCAGAGGAGGGGTTGGGTGGAGGCCTTCACTTCGCTTTCAAGCAACAAGCTCAACATGCTGTCACGTGTAACACAGGCTGTGTGGCCTCAGGCAAGTTTCCTAACCTCTCTGTGCCTTCGTTTCCTCCTCCATCAAACAAGAAGCATCATATGTGCGCTCCCTGAGCTCTTATTTACAAAGCGCTCGGCGCTGGGCCAGGCATGCGGCTGGCGCTCAGACGCTCTGGAATCCGCAGGCTGGGAGCTAGCAGGTGTGTCACGGAGCTCTGCTCCTCCGACCACCGGCTGTGTGACCTGGGTCAGGCCACCGAACCCCGTGAAGGGCCAGTCCCCTCATCTGTAAAGGTACGGGGGGGGGGGGGCAGGTGCCCACCTGGCGGAGCCGGCACACAGGACATGCTCAGCCGGGCTGCCGGCTGCGGCCTTAGAGAGGGCACCGCGCAAAGGGCCAGCCCCTCGCCCCGCAGCCTCAGCCCACCCCGAGAGGGCTGCACGCACTGCTCGCCAGGGCTCGCTCCCCTCCCCCACTCACCCTGGCACTCCCTGCCACGAGCAGGGCGATCTCACTGACCCATGGAGCCGTAACATCCTGGAGAAGGGCCAGTCCAGCCACCAGCTGACACCAAAGCCTTCAGGAGCTCCCTTTGCAGGGACACATGCGAACTCCTCCCTGGGGGCTGCCCGGTCTGGCTGTGGCCTCCCTGCCCGCCCTCCTCTCTGCTGCATCCCAGGCTTCTTCTCCTGTCCTCAGAGCACAAGCGATGCGGCCCCCCGGCCCCCAGACACCCCTCTTCAATGTCCACCCACTGCCCCAGGCCCAACTCAAATCCACCTGCTCCATGGAGCCTCCCCTGGTCCTGGGGCAGAACTGGCTTCTGGGACACACAGCCTGGCCCGTGCACACCTGTGCATGCTCACTCTTGCACATGCACATACCCATGCACACATGCACGCACGCACACTCGCTAGTGCACCATTCTCATCTGTGAGCCACCAGAGTCCCTGCTCCGCCCCCCGCCCCCACCCCCCCAGCTCACGGCTCAGCTCTTGGCCCCCCTCCGTCAGACTCTGTCTTTAGCCTGGTCCCTGTGAGGGAGCAGGCCAAGGTGGGAAGGGGGTGTGCTTGGGATTGACAGCTAAGGGTTCACATTTGAGCTTTATTCCTGAGTGACTCCGGGGCATCACTCACCCACCAGAGCCTCGGTTTCCGGGTCTGTGCAATGGGGACACCTTGCAGAGCCATCGGGAGGGCTCACCAAGAACAAGGATGCAAGCCACACCTGGCTCAGGACCTGGCATGTGAGCGCTCCACAGATACTAGTCCTCGTCGATCATGCGTTCCGTCACCAGCACAATCCACAGACACCGCCATGTGTAGGGCCCTGGGGGACTGTGAGAGTCACCCCAACCCCTGCCCTCACGCGCCCCCAGGCTGGTCCCAGGCTGTGACCCACCGTGTTCGGGGATGTGCACCCTCGGAGGTCCCCAATCGGGGTTCCTTTTAGGAGCCCAAAGTACCCTGAGTCGCACCTCAATTTTCCTTGTCACAGGAAGAAAATACAAAGGGATTAATGGCTTGTGACTGTTACTGATGGCTTCCAGCTAAGTCCCAGGGAGTTGTGGGAGCCTTTTCCAGATAAATCTCATCTCATTGGTCACGCACACAACCGTGTTTGCTAAGCGCGTGCAGGGAGCTGGCCCAGCGTGCTCTGACCCTTGCTCCTGAAGGGCAGAAAGAGAGCTCCATTTTATGGGCTTACAATTGGCTGACGTCCCTGCCCATCATACCTGCCCATGGCCTACCCACTTCAAAGCAGATGCTGGCCCCGCACACCCTGCGTGGATTCCCAAAAAATGAGAAGTCCATGAATAAGTACTTTCTTTCCGTGAGTCCAGGGGTGACGTTGGGTCTTTTGCATGTTGTCAGGATGTTGGTTTGTGGTGGAGACAAAGGTTTGTAAAGACAACATTGACCGGGACCGGGATCGGGGTAACTCGGCGTCCTGACATGCTCCCCTCGTCGCTCGTGTTAGAACCCCCAGACATGAGGCCTGGCCTGGAGAAGAGGCCGCCCAGATTTTGGCAAAAGCCCGAGGCGAGGAAAGGCCCTGATTGGCTCCCCGGGCCAGAGAGAGCCAGCCCTCACTGTCCTCCATTCCCCTGGCCCCGTGGAAGATGGGGCGTTCCAGGAACCTCGCTCCCAGGCACTGGTGACACCGACCCCGTGGCATAGCGGTCTCCCGGGTGGCTGGGCATGGGACCAGCCAGGGTTCGGGGATCAGCCCAGACTCAGCACCGTCCCTCCACTGCCGGGCAAAGCAGCCAGTGGCTGTGCCCGCTGCCGGAGACCAGGGAGGGGGCAGTAGAGGAGACTTCTTAGCATTTCAAACCATTTCCTTCTCCCGTCTCCCCTCCTGTCCTCAACAGCCCTTTCCCTGGAATGACCCCCCTTTCACAGATGCGGAGTGGGGCTCGGGAAGGGAGATGGAGTTGGCGGAGACCCACACCCAGGGAGCCTCACGCTTTCTCCCAGTCGTGGCTGGGGCCCTGAGCTGTTGGCTGAAATGGCACCGTCGACGGGGTGGGGGTCGGGGGGGGGGTGGGGGTAGGGGTTCCCGCCCACGAGACTCTCCAGGCTGGTCGCAGTGGGAGGGTGGCTGGGGGAATGAAGCCTGCACAGGACCCACACACAGGGCTGAGGGCTGTGGGAGCGCTCTGCTCTGAGGATCGGGGGAAGTCAGGAGACAGAAAATCGCCATCTGAACGGATTTATTGGGTTTTCCATTCACCAGTTCACATGACTGAGCACCGACTGTAAACCGGGCTAGTGGGTAGAAGACAAAAGACCCAGGCCTGCCTTTCGTGGGGGAGACAGACAAACTGATGCTTAACTGAGGAGGTAAGCACCTCTGCCGAGGGTGAGGCTCTGGGCGGGAACCACATCCCGGGACCTCAGACACGGCTTCCCACAGGAGGTGACCCCAAAGCAGAAGGTGAACAGCCTGAAAAGTGAATGAATCAATAAATGAATGAATGAATTGATGAATGATTGAATGAATTGATGAATGAATTGATGAATGATTGAATGAATGAATGAATTGATAAATGATTGAATGAATGATTGAATGAATTGATGAATGATTGAATGAATGAATGAATGAATGATTGAATGAATGATTGAATGAATTGATGAATGATTGAATGAATGAATGAATTGATGAATGATTGAATGAATGATTGAATGAATTGATGAATGATTGAATGAATGAATGAATTGATGAATGATTGAATGAATGAACTGATGAATGATTGAATGAATGAATGAATGAATTGATGAATGATTGAATGAATGAATTGATGAATGAATGAATGAATGAATTGATGAATGATTGAATGAATGAATGAATTGATGAATGATTGAATGAATGAATGAATGAATTGATGAATGATTGAATGAATGAATGGATGGATGAATGATTGATTGAATGAATGAATGAATGAAGGCCTTTCCAGCACTGGGAACAGCATGTGCGGTGGGCAAACACAGGAAGAGCAGAGCAGCGTGTGCATGCGGCACTTCTGCGTGTGTGGGAATTGTACTGTCAGCGTTACAGGGTGAGGGATGGGGCACTGGCGTCATTGCCTGTGGTCCTTACAACCGTCCCATGAGGGTGCTGTCATTAACATGTCCTAGACCAGTGGTCGGCAAACTCATGAGTCAACAGAGCCAACTATCAACAGCACAACAATTGACATTTCTTTGGAGAGCCAAATTTTTTCAACTTAAACTTCTTCTAACGCCACTTCTTCAACGTAGACTCGCCCAGGCCTTGGTATTTTGTGGAAGAGCCACACTCAAGGGGCCAAAGAGCTGCATGAGGCTCTCGAGCCGCAGTTTGCCGACCACTGTCCTAGAGGAGTGGACCAGGCTCCCAGAGGCTTCTCATACTGAGTGGCTCTGAAACCGGGCCCTGATCCCTGCTGGCGAGACGGAGTACAACGGCCTCGACAGGAAAAGATGAGATTCAGATCGAAAGAACGATTCCTTAGGGCTCCTGCTAGTCAGGAGGCTGTTGGCCGCCTCTGCAGGAAGGCAGTTAAAGGAAGCTGGGGTTGGCGGAGAGAAGGAATCGGCTCAGAGACCTGGAGAGACCAAGAGCAGCTTCAAGCATGACTGGATCAGATACTTAACTGTCATTAGGAACATGTCTTTCTCCAGCTTTCAACTCCATTTCACACTGTGGTGACTTCCTTCTCAGCCAGGGTGTCCCCTGGGGGCCACCAGCATGCCACGCTGACGCCGCACCACTGTGAGGGCCCCGAGGAAAATGAGTCCCTTTCCTACTGCCTCCACACAAGGTTTCAGGCTTTCGTTTCACTGGCTGGGAGGGGCCGTGTGCGTACCCTCCAACCCACACCTGGGGCCAGGGCAAAGAATAAGAGGTCAACCCCCCTCATCCGCAGACTATGAGTGCGGAAGCTGGATCCCAAGGAAAAGCACAGGTGCTGTTCCCCAGGGGAGCGGAATGGATGGGGCGCGGGGGAAGGGACAGGTGTCTACCACAGGCACATGTGGAGTGGCAGACACTGTGGTCTGTGCTCTCCTAGAATCCCATTAAAATCCCTTTGCTTGAAGTGTCAGGGCTCAGGGCAAAGATGGGCCATAAAGGGGGTCCGGCAGCCTTAAACCTGCCAGTGTGTCTGGGAGGGTAGAAGGTAACAGAGTCTTCACGATGGGGGAAGCCAGCGCGCCGTCTCATCCCAGCTCCCACTTAGCACGGAGGGCAAGCCAAGCAGAGGAGGAGCTCCATGCCACCAGACTTAAGTCAAATAATTTGAAATATGCGTGTTACCAACGTTTTGTAACAGGGTAAGATTCCATATTGTAAAGAGGAAAAAGAATGGAAAAAAAAAAGGCAACTTAAGACAAAGCATGGAAAAAAACCCCAGGAAATTGGAGAAAAGGTGGGGCAAATATAAAACTCAAAATCACATTGAAGACATTTGTCAGGATAGATTAGTAATCACAGTACCTGTAAACGGAACAAACTGGCCAATGGGGGTGGAAAACAAAGATCAGACTTGATTTTTTATATCCAATCAAATAGTTTTTTTACAAGAGCGAGACATGAGGAGACAAAAATGTTGGAAGCATAAGGAAGGAAAAATAAGATAAACTGGGCAAATACTAACCAGAAGAAATATGTGTAGCTAAATTCAGATCAGACAAGATGAACAGAAAGCAAAGAGTATCGCCCAAGATTAAGATTGTCATCGTATTTTTAAAAAGATTCAATTCACCAGGAAGATAACATACATGTACCAAATAAACTAACTTCAAAACTATGTAAAGTAAAACTGATAGAACTACACAGAGAAGTTAATCATTAATGCCAAAAATACATAACATTGAGAAAGAAAGGGCAATATTATTTAGAATGTTGTAGAGATTAAGAATGGTAAGATCGATTTTATGCCCCAAATAAGAGAACAGATACTGTGAACAAATGCCTAGCAAAACGGGGCTGGCCAAACCTGACTTGAGAAGAAATAGAAAAACTGATTGGTCCTCTCAGCATTAGAAATAAATGAAATGAATGGAATGCCAGCAGCACTTGGCTCTACAAAGCAGGTCCACCCCACACTCAAGAAACAGCTTGCTCCAGTCTAGACAAATACTATCAGAGGAGAGAAAAAGGGAAACTTGGCCACTTATGTGTTGAGGCCACACTGGTGTCGATTCAAAAGCAAGCACGAGAAGGGAAATGTCAAAAAACCAGACAACTCTGATATCCCTCAACAGGGGGTGGATATCTATCTATATATATAAAAGCTTAAGCGACCATTATAACTGGTCAACCGAATGGCTGGTTGACCAGGGGGCAGGTGCTCAATGCAGGAGCTGCCCCCTGGTGATCAGTGCACTCCCACAGCCAACCTCCCATGGTCCCTCCCCCTGGTCAGCTGACCCCTATTGGGCCAGCTGCACTGGGTGAGACAGCCCCAATTGGCCCTGATCCCAGGCCAGGCCAAGGAACCCCACCATGCACAAATTCGTTCACCGGGCCTCTAGTATCCACATAATGGTATCCTTCACAACAGTGAAGATGAACCATAGGTTCACACATGACACAGTCTAATCTCAAAAATATAACATTAAATCACCACCACTACCACAAAGGTAGCTACAGAAGAAGTCATGAAACATGATTGCATGTCTATAAAAGTAAAAGGCAGCCAGAACAACACCATAAATTGTTTAGGGAAACATAGATGTTTGCTGAAACAAGTCGAAGGCTAGTAAAGTTGTGTTTCTCAACCTGAGAGATGGTTACTCCTGCATCCATTTAATATTCTTTAATTTTCTCTAAACCATGTGTATGTGTTTTTTATAGTCTCTGGATATGTGAGTGCATTTCATTTTAAAATAGTTAATGATGAAATTGACATGTAACAAAAAGTATGTCTGAGTAGAGGAGTTATTTAAGGTGTTTATTTTGTTTTGTTAACTTCTATGTTCTGTATTTTATCATGAACATGAGGTATTTCTATAGTAATCTTATTTTAAGTGATTTTTTTCAGCCCTTTAGGAGAAGGAAGGTAATTCTTTCCTAGCTTAGAGCTAGTTTTTCTTTGATAATTTTGTTCAGTTCAGTGAAAGTCACTTTATCAGAGCCTCAGGCTAGATTTGGAATATTGACCCAAGGTAGATACCTACCTGCCTTCAGTGGCCAAATATATACACTGTAGAATGCCTCTGGGCCAGAGATATGACCTTGAGGCCCGGGGAGGCTGGGTGTGCTGGGGGAAGGAGAGCTGGGGCCTCCAGCATTTAAAGGACACGTGGATGTTGCCTGTGGCCGTTGGCTGTGTCCTTGCTCACAAAGCCTTGCAAAGTCAGGCATTCAAATAGACAGCTCCCATCTGAGGGACCCGGAGGGGAAGTTCTCCCTCTCGCCATCAGCCATCCGGGAGGAAGAAGGAATGGTGAGCTTGACTCGCCGGGTGGCTTCACAGATAATGGCTGGAGTGGAGACACAATGAGCTCCATGGGACATCCCGAGGTCTCAGGACCAAGGGAGGGACGACTCCTTTGGTTGACAGTGGACAAGGAAAGCTACCACTCCAGGGTAGGCAGAGAAGTGAGAAACAAGGCAGGATTTATGGCCTTAGAGCTGGAGACAGGCCCTGCCCTGCCCTGGAGCTGCCGATCTGCCCAAAGAATCTCTAGGGACCCCATGCCAAGCTCGGCTTCTGTCTGAGCCACGGGCAAGCTGGCGTGGCCGCACACTGTGACAGCGCTCTCCAAACAACAGTTTGCAAATCCTCTCTCTGCCCAGCTCATTATCCTCCCACAACTGCATTACACACCCTTAGATGTCTACACCAGCTCTGTTTTTGCTGAAAGACATTTAGAATAAACCTTTATATCATCACCATCAATGGAAATGCAGTATCGTGTGTGGAAAACGATGCAATAACTCAAGACTGTCATCAGTTGGACCAGATCCAACTGCCGAAGCCAAGTTCTCAGCCTGGGCTGTGCTCTCTGTTACAAAGGCAGGGGCAGGAGTTAGGGCCGAAACCCAGGAGTCTGGCTGAGCCGTTGCCTCCGACCCCACAGGGTTGGCAATGCGGACGAGGAAGGAATCTGAGCGAACGTTGCTGAAGGGGAAACGGGTCTGCCACCCACATCCTAGCAGGCAGCAGGGCAGAGGAGCTCTGTGTGCCTACAAGTAAGGGAGGTCCTCTGCTTTCCCAAATGCATGTCAGGTACTTTGTGAAGAAATCTGTCCTGCCAAGCATTGAGCTTGCCCACCTTCAGTGGCCTCAGCTTCCATCAGACTGGTATTGGCTGAGGACCTGCTGAGCACCAGCCACACTGCAGGGTTTGGAGGGCAAGCATCTGGCCTGTGGGGAGCAGACATTCTAATGGAGAGACAGAGCTGCTCACAGCTGACTTGGATGTGAGGCTGACTTTCGTGCCACATTCTCCCGACCTTCCCCCAGCTCGTGGGAAGCATGCGGGGGGTGTTCTGGAATCCTTTCATTCAGACTCAGAAATACCAAACTTCAGCTGGACTCCTACTCTGAGCCAGACTTTAGAACACTTAATCCTTTCAATAATTAGAAAGATATAAAGGATATATGTAAAGGTATACATCTATATACACTAAGTGGCCAGATTATTATGATCTCTGAACGCATAATAATCTGGCCACTCAGTGTATATCCTATATAATAAAAGGTTAATATGCAAATTGTCCCCCTCGACCAGGAGTTCAACCAGCAGGCAGGCTGGCCAACCACCCATGTCCCCTCCCCCTGGCCAGGCTGGCCAGACCCCACCCATGCACAAATTCATGCACCAGGCATATATATATATATATATATATATATATATATATATATATATTCCAAGTGGCCAGATTATTCTGCATTCTGAGATCATAATAATCTGGCCACTCAGTGTATATAAAAGGCTAATGTGCAAAATGTCCCCTTGGGAGTTCATCCAGGAGACCAGGAGTTTAATCGCTCGCTATGATGTGTGCTGACTGCCATGGGGCGGCAGGGAATGAAGGAAGGCCTCAGCCAGCAGCTGGGAAAGGAAGGTCCTGGCCAACAGCCAGAAGGCCCCAATCGGCCCTGATCCTGGCCAGGCCTAGGAAGCCTGCCTGTGCACAAAATCATGCACCGGGCCTCTAGTATTATATATAAAGGTAGTTAACCTCATATACCTCATGTACATAAGGGCTTACGTCACTTGACCAAGAGCACATGGCATGTTAGTAGCAGATTTGGAACTTGATAGCAGGTGTCTAGAATGCTCCCCCTGTGGACTAAGAGAAGAAGTTACTGTTGTACATGAGGGGCCGGCCCCCTTCCCACCCCAACCTTCTTGGGGCCCAGCATAAAAGAAGCAAAGGCCAGAGGCTAGGCCCTGGCCCCCTGGGCCTTGCTTGGCAGTCACTGCAGCCCTGACCTGTGCTTGTGTCTCCCTAGGAAGCCTGCGCTGTCCTGCACCGTGAGCTCCAGCAACCTTCTGAGCTGCTGCAAGAGTCTGTGGGGATGTCGGCTCCTCCAGAGACACAGGGGAGGCCTCTCAGAGCAGCCACTGCGGACACCACACTCCCAGGCTGCCTAGACCCGGCCCCAGGACACTGAAGAAACTGCTCCCAGTCACCAAGATGTGACTCCTGGAGCCCTCAAGGGCCCAGTGGCCTCCAAAGCCACCGAGGAGGCCCCCTCAGTGACTCCCAGAGCACACACTGGGGTGCCGGGGTCCACAGGCCCTGTCTGTGCTCGGCATTCCCAGAGAGGTGCTCAGGACTTCTTGGAGCCCAAGCTCACAGTGGTGCTGGCCCCAAGTCCTGAGCAGAGATGGGGGGACATGTGGGATGTGTGCACAGATGTGAATGTGCCCTCTGGGTGTTGCCATAAAGTGCTAGCCTCTTGTTCCCTGTGGCTCCTGCAGGAGAAAGGGAGGGGAGGGGAAGGTGGGGGAAGGAGGAAATTAGTCTTCAATGACACCTACTGTATGTGAAGTACTTCACCTACATGAGCTCCCATAATCTTTATCACCTAGGACAAGGATCACTATCCCTATTTACAGAGGTGGAAACTGAGGCTCGGAGAAGCATGGGGCCCGCCCAAGGCCACGCAGCTAGAACGTGCGCCTGGCTCGTAGGAGGCACTGGCAAAACGGTTGTTGACGGGATGAGTGAATGAACAAATGAAGCAACGGGAGGATGGGTGAAAAGCCAGGCCTCGAGCCCACGCTCTCGACGCTACACTCACTGCCTCTTGGGAGAGAGATCAAGCTGTGTCCTTGACTGAGGCCACCCGTGAGGCTCAGACCAGAGCCTGGGGGTCCCTCATGCTGAGGCACGAGGAGCCTTGCAGGTGAAAGTGTTCTGGGCATCAGGGAGGGAGGGGAAGAAGTGGAGGGGATGCAATAGACATGAGTAGAGTTGACCCTACAGCACCCTCTGCTGGGATGCATGACCTTGGCCGAGTCAGGGACTCCTCTGAGCATCTCTGCTCCTCTGTCCTAGGAGGCAGCACCCTGTCCTGTGTCCAGGGTGCTGACAACTGTAGGGAAGTGGCGGTGTCCATGGACTCTCCTCGCTGACCACTGCCCCCTGAGCCCTCTGTTCCGCTCATTCCCAGACCCCGTCCCGGTGTCCCCTCCTGCCCACCATGCCTTTCAGCCCTCCTGCTGCTCCCTGTCCTCTCCCGCCATCAGTGTGGCTGCTCCCCGAGCCTCCTCCTCTCACCAAGATTTCCCTGCTTCTGTGGCCCCGTGTCCACCCCGGAGACGGACCTTACACAGAGACTCACCCCTGAGCAGGTCTGTATCCGGAGCCCAGACTCCTGGGAGAGTCCCCCTGCTGCCTCCACAGCGCCTCACCTGGGTGTTTTGAAGGCACCTCACCCTGAGCTCGTCCACAACTACCCTTGACCATTTCTCCCAGCATCTGCTCCTCTCCCGGGGTTCCCCTTCTCAGACTTCGAAGGCCGAGGGTCAGTCCTGGCATTCTCTCCACCTGCCCTGTCATCGCTCCATCCCTCCATCAGGACCAGAGATGGCTCTGACCGCCCTCACCATTCGTCACTCGCCTCCCTCCGGCCCACGCCCCACCCCCAGCCACCGCGCCAATGCGACTGTCTGCCGCATGGCCCGCCTTTCGGTCCACGCACAGCTGTTTCCACAACTTGACATGCTCTTCCTGGCCTTTCCGCCACACTCTCAGTGAAAAGCACTTCTGGAGGCCATCTTCCCCGACCCTCCCTACAGGCCAGGCTGACGCACGCCCCAGCACTGTCCTGGGAAGCCGATGGTGTGTTTCAATACATGGCTGTCTGTGATTTCCTGGCCCCCGTTCGCTCCGGTGGTCATGGGTTCTGCCTGTGTCTGTTTTTTTGTTGTTGTTTGAATGTTTTCATTGATTTCAGAGAGGGAGGAAGAGAGAGAGGGAGAGATAGAAACATCAATGATGAGAGACCATCGTTGATCAGCTGCCTTCTACACGCCCCCTAGTGGGGATTGGGCCCACAACCTGAACATGTGCCCTGACTGGGAATCAAACTGTGGCCCCCTGGTTCATGGCCACGGAGCCCCACACAGGGCTGCCTGTGTCTGCGGGCCACTGTATGTCTAGACCCTAGAAGACCGTTTGGCACATAGTAGGAGCTTTAAGCAGTTTATCCACCCGCCAGTACACCAGATGGCATGATTTTCCTCGATGGCAGCAAATATCCAGTCTCTTAGCTGGATTCCTTCTGGGAACCACAAATCCCCTCATTGAAAGTTTTCCCTGGAGTCTAAGGCAGGGGGGTCTCTACATCATGGCCAAAGAGTTGGAGGCATAAGACTGGTCTGGCTAATCACAGATACAGCTGGTCAGCCTGAGGGCAAAGTGTCCACACGCCACCCACCATCACAGCTGCCCCCGCCTTTCCGGATGCCCCTCGGTGCCTCTGCTCGCTGCAGAAGTGGGGCGCAGGCTGTCTGGGGGGAGGGGGAGCATCGGTGGCGGCCCCCAGATCCACACTCTGTGTTCTGACACAGCTATGAAATGGATGCTGCCTTGCAGTTTTATTTCTTAACTCCCTGGAGAGGAAATACTCCCCAGACTTCATCTTCCGAGGCATCTGGATTTAGAAAAGGTTATGATCAAAATGCTGGAGTAAAGGAAACCTTGGAAATGGCCCTAAAAGCAAAGGAGTTCTCAGGAAACCAGGTTTCATCTTAAAAGACCACATCCGAAACGAGAGCCGGGGCTGGTGGGCAGACTCTGGCCTTCGTGCTGCTCACCCGGGAGCCAGGAGCGGCGGCGCTCCGTGTCTGCGGAGGGGCTGTCTCGGAAGGTGTCGGCTTCAGAGGCGCCTTTGTTCAGCGGGAGAGACAGCTTTAAAGCGGAACACCTGTCTGTCAGAGGCCTGCAGTCGGGAGTGGGTGGTGAGGTGCGGGCGGAAATCAGGTCAAGGAAAAGGCATGGATTCAGGGTCGTCCCAGAGGGGGCTGTGCTCCGCAGTCTGCTGAAAGGGATGTGGCCTCCCACCCAGAGAAGGCACCACTGAGGACACCCCAACCCCTACACTCCCAGCCCTCCCTGCTCCCCCATCCCTCCTGGCAGGGTGGGGAGGGTAGGAGAGGGCAAAGGAGAGAAAGCGCAGATGGACGGGAATCGCTTTGTCTTCATCATGGTGTCTCTGCGGTACTTCAGAGACTCAGAGAGCCCCCCACTCCTTAGAAAGGGTCTTGAGTGTGCCCCCCTCCACCACCACCTCCTGGCGGTGCCCTGGGTCAGGAGTTGTTGTGGCTTTATTGAGCCCCTAATAACTTTCCAGTCCCCATTCTCTCCTCCCTAAATATGTCTGGCCCCCACACTGAGCCCCACCCCCCCCAAGGCACCCCAGAGTGAATGTAACACGGTGTCTGCCTGGCTTTGAAATCCAGCGGTGTGAAGAAGGTACTTTCCCTCCTCGCACACCGGTTTCCTCTCCCGTAAGATGGGGGTCACTTCAGCCTCTCACAGGCATGTTGGAGGCCTCGGGACATGGTGCCTGTAAGGTGATTAGAACAAAGCACTGAAAGTGCCGGCACACGGAGACACCCAATCAACGCCAACCAGTCCCAGCTGAAACCAAAGTCTGCGCTCTCTTCGGCTGCAGCACCTGTGTGGCCCCCATCGCCTGTGGAGAGAGACGGGGCTCCCTGGCTGGCCATTCCCGGCCCTGCCTGACCTAAGCCACGTTCTCTCTCCCTGCTCCCGAGTGGACAGAGGTTCCCGCCACGAGACTACACATCCTACTCTGAATGGCGGTGCCTTTCGAGTGGTGTCAGGCCTGAGCCTCCCAGATGCCGCGCCCTGGCATCCATGTTCCCGAGGCTGGGAGACCTCTCTCATCCTGAGCTCAGTCCAGGACGTGAGACCACATCCAGGCTGCTCTGGACGCCCAGTGTCCCATCTAGCTGCAGGGACGGAGCTCATTCTGAGTCTGCTCCCAGCTCTTTTCCCAGGGACCCCGTGTGCTCTGCTCCAGGGGGCTGAGCCGGACAGGGCGCCCTGAGTGACGGAGCAGCCGGCCCCAGCACCTGTGTTCTCATCTTCATGGTACTCTGAGCACCTTTTCCTTTATGCTATTTACAACTCCTTCCCCCAAAGCGGGTCTTTATCGTTAACTGGGCCCCCTTT
Organism: Antrozous pallidus; assembly: GCA_027563665.1. NCBI lineage: Eukaryota > Metazoa > Chordata > Mammalia > Chiroptera > Vespertilionidae > Antrozous > Antrozous pallidus. The sequence continues at coordinate 3,762,197 of CM050516.1, read as the reverse complement.
GTTCCGTGGAGCACCTGGAGGAACTGAAGGTGCTCTTATCCGCATGGTGGCAGGAGGACAATACTGAGCTCCTGAGGCACCGCATCTGGGGGAGGGGGGGTGGGGGGGGCAGAAGGTGCGGAGGAGGGAGGGGCAGAGAGGAAGGAGACAGAGCCACTAAGATGCAATCCCAAACTGCCACTCCGAGGAAAAGGGATGCAGGACGTTGGGTTTATACTGAGTGTGCTGACGTGATGCAAACCTCTCCACCTCTCCTCCTGTAACAAGGCCCCCGGGAGAGTCCACTGGACTCATGGATATTTTGTAGGAGTGGCTTTTTTGGGCGGGGAGAGGAGGAATGTGGGAAGGGGTGGAGTTTCACACCTGGGTGGACATGGAACACAACGGAAGGGGCCCTGGAGGGGGAAGGCAGGTGCCCAGAAGCAAAGGAGACCATGAGAACTGAACTGTTTTAGCCCTTTGGAAAGCCACCAGTTTCAGGAAAGGGAATCTGTGGGATCAAACCAACCTTGTCCAGCTCTCAAGAGACTGGGAGGCCTCAGATGTCATTGTTTTTTTACACGGGGTTAATGAAATCTACCTGGTAGGTTGCAGTGAGGAGTAAAATAAATGGTCGATAAGAGCATCTGATGGATACATAGAGGCATGGTTATTTGACGTGGCTTTTCTTCATGGCTGCTTCACTGAGACACACCCCTGAAGGCAGGCCCAGTCCAAGCCAATTTATAGCTGAGGCAGCCCACCAGGACATGGAGCCCTGAGACAGTCTTTCTAATAAAAGAGGAATGTACAGATTGACCAGCACTCCAACACACAAGATGGCTGCCCCCATGTAGTCAAAGATCCTGCCCCCATGTGGTCAAAGTTGGCCACCACAAGATGGGGTGGAGGGGAGGGCCGTTGGGAGGGACAAGACCTGCAAGGGAAGCACTTGGGGGCAATCAAGCCTGCAGGGGAGGGCAGTTAGGGATGACCAGGCCGGCAGAGGAGGGAAGTTGGGGGCAACTGAGCCTGCAGGGAAGGGCATTTGGGAGAGATCCAGGCCTGCAGGGGAGAGTAGTTGGGGGGCACCAAGCCTGCAGGGAGGGCAGTTAGGGGCAAACAGTCTGGCATGGAAGTGATACATGGCAGTTAGCGGGTGATCAGGTAGAAGCAGTTAGGGACAATCAGGAAGGCAGGCAAGCAAGCAGTTGGGAGCCAGCAGTCCTGGATTGTGAGAGGGATGTCTGATTGCCCATTTAGGCCCGATCCTACTGGTGAGATCCCAGATTGGAGGGGGTGCAGGCTGGGCAGAGAGACACCACCTGTCCTCCCCGTGCATGAATTTCGTGCACCAGGCCTCTAGTGTAGAGATAAACCACAAACTTGTAACTCGGGTTTCCAGACCCTTCTTCTGGCAACATGCGCACGGACCACTGTGCTTGCAACAAAGTAAATGGCACCCTCTTAGGGGATTTTCAAAAACCTTTTGTTGTGCTAACCCAGGGGTAGGCAAACTGCGGCTCGAAAGCCACGGTTTGCCGCTCTGTTGACTAATGAGTTCGCCGACCACTGGGATAGGGGCTTAATCACAAGGAACAACAACAGCCTGTAATTATTGGAATCGAGAGTCTAGGTCAGTGGTCGGCAAACTCATGAGCCAACAAAGCGGCAAACCGCGGCTCGCGAGTGGCATGTGGCTCACGAGTCGCAGTTTGCCGACCCCTGTGCTAACCCTTTCCTGTGTTTTTTTTTTTCTTAATTGAGATATAACTCATATACCCTGAAATCTACCTTTTCAAAGCAGACAACTCAGTACTTTTTAGCGTATTCACCAAACTATTTGAGCATCACCACTGTCTAATTCCAGAACAGTTACATCATCCCAAAGAGAAAGCTCATCCCCACTGGCGGCCAATCCCCCGGCCCTGACAACCGCTGACCTTCCCGTCTCCAGGGGCTGGCCTGCAGTGTGGACATGCTGCCCTATCACATGCAGTCAGAGTCAGCGCGGAGTCCACAGGGGCAGTTGCTGAAATTCAGAAACCCAGTTGTTCCCGCTGCTCCCCCATAAAGTGCGAATTAGAGCTTTTGACTGGGCTCTCCAGTGAGCTGTTTGACTGGGAGATGCCCCAAAGGCAGCCTGAGGGAGGAACAGCCGCCCCCATAAAACGGGAAATAGTTGGCTGAGTATTTTCAGAACACTGACTCCACTGGGGCCAGAGAATGAAGGAGCAAGTGAATTTCTTTCTATATCTAGCTTTTCATTAACAGAAAAATCCGCTTTCCCCTGGTCCTACTGAATAAATGTCAAACAGAGATGGAAAGACGTAGATCTGAAGGGGTGCTGACACCCTTCTGCCTGGGCACCCACCTGCCTAGGTCCAGCCCTGAGCCCGGAAGGACTTGCTCCCTGAAGCCCTTTCCTGTGGTTGAGAAAATGTGTCCGAAACTTGGGAATGAGGCTAAAGGGTGACAGCGTGTCATCTGGGACCTGACCAAGACTGTTTGATTCTCTAAGGGACCCTCCCTTCCTCGGATTTCCTATTTCCTATTGATTAGGGACCAGACTCTGCAAAGTTGCATCTGAAGCTATAGAAAATGGTAAGTTGTGAATGAAAGGAAGGGAGAGAGATAGAAACATCGATGTGAGAGAAACATCGATCAGCTGCCTCCTGCACACCCCTTACTGGGGATGTGCCTGCAACCAAGGTACATGCCCTTGACCGGAATTGACCCTGGGACCTTTCAGTTCGCAGACAGACGCTCTATCCACTGAGCCAAACCGGTTTTGGCATGATTTTCTTTTGGCCAAGTAGAAATGCAAATGATTTCTGTTTCATAGGACAGATAACACCAAAGTTCCAGTGTATAGTCCCTGTAGACTACAGGACACTGGCCAGTTTGTGTGTTACTCAGCGAGCTCATTTCTAGACGCTTCCTCCCCAGACATATAACTGACTCTCAGACGCGCTGCCTTCCTGCTTGTTTCCTCACGAATGAGTTGAATTAATCTGTCACATATTGACCATATATGTGCAGACTCAAGCGGTTAGTCTTTTAAAAAGTATGCTTCGACAAAATCTCTCTTTGACAAAATCCCCAGTTTCTAACCACAGCTAGTGAGCAAGGACGCCCCCTGCTGGCAGGGCCATTCTAGCCACCAGACTCCATTGAGTGCAAGCTTTCCCAAGCCCTACAAACATATTTGGGACCTGGGGGAAAAAATTCAGGGTCTCCAAAACATAAAAAGAAAAATGTAAATTAAAAAAAAAGAATAAATGCTTAGATAAATGTCTACAAAGTACAATCTTTTGCATGCCTTCCAAGTAAACTTGTCCACCATAGCTCACGATGACTTTAAAGTTATTTTTACTGTGGGAAGTTCTCAGAGGTCACACTGATGCGGGGAATGCTCCCGGACAAAAGGAGGAGGGGTGTTCTGTAAGTCCGTCTCACTGAGTGTGAGATGGAAGTGAAGGTGGAGCCTGGGGACATGCTCCGGGAGGGGCCGTGGTCCCATCAGTATACCATGTACACAAAGCCAAGTTCTACTTCTCCTTCTGAGAAGAGGGTGGTTGCAGCTGACAGAAACCCAGGCCCACCTGCCAGACTCGCCTGGGCGTCCTGGGCCCTGCTGGGAGAAGACAGGCACCACCCCAACTTCCCATACCGCCCAGACGCTGCTCCCTCGCTCTGCGGCCCCTCGCCATGTCTCAGGGCCACTGGGGTGGTCTGGGGCTCCGAGGCAAGTTGGCTGCCCATCGGAGCAACAAGAGGCCACCCCGCTTTTTGCCCAACCCGCCCGACTTCACGGGAAACGCACCAGCAGAGTGTCCTTCTGCCCCAGGCGACCACGGTCATCCACCTGGTTTGGCTCTGCTGAATCCTTCCTGCGGGCGGTGAGGACCCAGCTCTAAGAAACACTAACAACATCCTGGGTTTTGAGCACCTTCCAGGTAACCATTCATTGGTTGGTATCCATGGTAACCCTTCAGGGCAAAAGAGAATTTTTCAAAATCTGCATGTTAACAGGGTCGTGGATTCTTTTTACAAAGATATAAATAATCTAGATGTGCCCTAACCGGTATGGCTCAATGGATAGCCCATCGGCCTGCAGACTCAAGGGTCCCAGGTTCGATTCCGGCCAAGGGCATGTATGTACCTTGGTTGTGGGCACACCCCCAGTGAGGGGTGTGCAGGAGGCAGCTGATGGATGTTCCTCTCTCATCGATGTTTCTAACTCTCTGTGCCTCTCCCTTCCTCTCTGTAAAAAAAAAAAAAAAATCAATAAAAAATATTTTTAAAAATAAAATAAATAAATAATCTGGAAGGATCCATTGTGGTCCACCATAGACAGCAAGTGAAGTATAAAAGCATCACCTGCTTCCAGCACAAGAAACTCTGAACCAAACCAGGATCACTCCTCCAGCCACAGCGTGGGCATTAAGGCTCCGGCCCTCACTTCTCTGAAACAGTGGTCAGGCCCATGTCCCTGCACACAAAGCCACGTCCCACTCCGACCCAAAACGAAAAGAAGAAAGCAAATGCGTCAACTGTGGGCCTCAAGGTTTGCACTGAGAAAGACTCTCACCCTCTCTTGGCCTCAAAGCCATCAGATCAGAATTCTAGCTGTAGGTCAGCTTCGAAGAGAACTTTGGGGCCTGTTACTTTATTCATTTGTGCCTCTGTTTCCCCATCTGTAAAGTGGGCCTGGCCATTAGTGTAAGGATCAAGTCAGGATGCAATGAGATTAATGCATCAAAAGTGTCCCACGCCTATTTTGAGTGCCTGGTAAACATTTGCTCTAAAAAGTCCCATAAATTTTAAAGTCGTTAACTAATTCACGTGCCACCAAAAAAAAAAAAAAAAAAAAAAAAAAAAGAGAGAGAGAGAGAGAGAGTAAAGGTTCCCAGGTTTTTAAGAAAACATGACTTGATGTTCGCTGAGCCTGGGAAGATGTAGGCCACCGAAGCATATTACGTTTCAGACCCCACCTAAGTGAGTCTATTAGTGTTGAACTCTTTGCAGATCCCCCAGCTGGCATATTACTGCTTGCAGAATATTTTTAAATGTAAATAGTGATTGGTTTTGATTTTGAAGCCTTTTTATATTCTGGAATCAAGTTCTTCTTTTTCTTTTTCTTTCTGTAAAATGCAGGCAAAACCTAGACAAGGGGAGGGTGACAAGCCAGCGAGAAGCAAAGGAAGCCCTGAGCTGGAAGATAGAAAAGGCAACATCTCCCAGAGCACGAGCGTCTGTGGGGCCGTTTAAATATTTAACCCGCATTAAATAGAACGTGACTTGCAAAAAATCGGAAGAGACTGAAAATCCTGTATTTGGCAAGATCAGATCCATCCTTCTTCCTCAAACCAGTGGTCCCCGAAAACAGAAGTGACATGTCATTAGGAGAAAATGTACTTGACTTCCGCACACCGCTGAGCTGACTGCTGGCGCTAGTCCTGCTAACCTCGCTGTCCCATGTGCCTATTGCCACGGCAGGCAGCCGTCCATCATGGCTGCCTACATCAGGAAGCTCGCTCTCTCTCTCTCTCTCTCTCTCTCTCTCTCTCTCTCTCTCTCTCCCCCCCCCCCCCTCTTCCTCTCCCTCTCTGTTGCGGAGCCCCATGTGAAGTGCAAACATTTGCATTCCTGAGCCTCCTTGCCCTGGGTGCAGACATGTGACCAGATCTGCCCCATGGAAGGGAGGAAGCACCTCTGATTTAAAAATGAGCTCCGGGCAGAAAGGGCTGATATGTCTCAGGCAGCTGTGCATATGCCTGGTGGGCGGCCAGAGCCACAGATCCCGGCCACACAGCTTGGCCACGAGTCTGTAAGCTCCCTAACACCCCCTGAGCTGATATATCCCTTCCTGCTTACAATCCAGCTCCTGGCAAGAAATAGGTACTCGGTGAATGCTAATTGAATTGAGGGCCCATTGGACCGAAAACTCTGCTGTGTGCTGGGTTTCAGGAACCCGCCTGCTTGGAGAGAACTACCCTGTTCCCCAAAAATAAGACAGTGTCTTATATTAATTTTTGCTCCAAAAGATGTGCTAGATCTTATTTTCGGGGGGGGGGATGCCTTATATTATAGCGAGTAGGCCTTATTTTCGGGGGGGGGGTGCCTTACTTTCGGGGAAACAGGGTATGTCTGCTCTGAGGTATGCTTTCCTCTACAAACCAGGAAAGAAGGGGCTGTGTCCTCCAAACCCTTGGCTGCCAGAGCCTGGCATGGCCCGATGAACCTGGATGGTATTATTCAATCCCCTATGACCCTCCTGGCTCTCACTCAGGCATATCCCTGGGGGGTGGGGCTCAGCCATCTGAGAAGGCTGGAACACGGGCTCTCCCAGGACCACCCTCAGGCCCAGGCAAGGGGCCCCACGGTGGTTCCTGGGCCTTGAGGAGTCCTGCCCAGCCCCTCAGCTGCACCTCACAGCCTCAGGAGGACTCAGGGCCAAGAGGAAGTGTCCACGAGGAGTCTGCCCTCCCTTCTAAACTCCACTTATCGCCCCGGATTTCCTTGGCCCGATGATGCGAAAGCCCAATTCCACGCCTGCAGGGACCTCTCCCCCGGCCCCAACCGCACAGGAGCAGGCTGTGCTGAGGGTGTGTGCACGGCTGGGCCCAGGGCTGGCGATGGGCAAGGGAGGGATATGTCTGGAGTTGTAGCCCTTGGGCATGTACAAGCCCTGGGACGCACGGGATGGCTCCCGGGGAAGAAGGGAGTGTGAGGGGAGGGCAGGGGTGGCCCCATGCAAGTTCCCCCTCTCCCTCCCACATGCTCTGGTGCAGCACTCCAAGGAGTCCAGATTCCAGGTTTGAACCTGGTATTCCAGCTGGTTTTTAACATATGCTTTGTCCAGGTCAATGGGTAGAACAGGTGTAATTTAGGAGTTTGTCTGTGTATGGGTTACCTATTGGTATATAAGGAATTTCCCCACCACTCAGCACCTTCAACAGTCTACACACACATGAACTATCTGACAGCACCCAGGGGCGGGAAGCCGGGACCCCCTGAGCTGGCTTTTCTGCTTCAAAGTCTCAGGAGGCTGTGGTCCAGGTCCACGGTCTCATCTAAATGCTCGACTGGGGAGGGACTGGCTTGTGGGCAGCGTTCTGCTCCTCACAGGCTCTTCTTTGCCACAGAGGCCTCCCCCACCTGGCAGTTGACTCTATCAAAGCGTGCAAGCCCGAGTTCACCAGCAAACCGGGCACCATTCTTTGTACCCTCTTGTGAAAGCCACACCCATCACCCTTGTCAAATTCTATTGGTTAGAAGCAAGTCAGTAGGCCAGGCCAGACTCCAGGAGAGAGCACAAAGCACCCCTTGCCACACCCCAAATGTCCCGCCCTGAGGCTGCGGCAGAACCCAAATGCTTCACTGTGAGCCAAGCCCAGGGCTGTGCGAGCATCGCTCGACCCAAGAGCTCAGCCTCCCCAGGGCACGGCCCTGCGCCCTGGACAGATGCCCAGAGCCCAATCCAGAGGAAGCGTCTGCAAAGGACAGAAATTACCACCTCCAGTTCCAATTACCAGCTGAGCTAATTGCAAAAGTAATTGCCATTGAAGGGTCTAATTACAAGGCTGGGCCTTCTCCCTGCCTTTGGGGAGCCTCCTGCTGCCTCCTGGGGGCTGCAGACACGGGGGAATCCCCTTCTTAAGGGAACAGATCTGGCCTGTGTCCCAGGGACCAGATGGTTAGACAGCCCCAGCCTTCCCACCCAGATAAGGCTCCCAGTCTGAGAATGACCTCTCCCTTGCGTTTCTGCCCAGCTCTGAACTCTGACATACTCCCGTGTGCACACCAAACATCAAGAAATAAGAGCAGTGGGCTCCTTGCGCCGGCATCCGGTCTTGGCCCTCTCCCCTGCCTTTTCCTCCCCCATGTGTCTCTACACCAGGCTCGAGCAGCCCTGGGGCTCTGTCTCCTCTCAGAACACCCCTCCTGCCTGTGTGCACCCCCAGAGCTGTGTTCCACCACCGGCCTGCAGGAACTGCTCCTGGGACTTCCTGCCATGGCGCCCAGACCTGAGAGCACAGGTGGCCCAGGAAGCCCAGCCCGGCCTGGCCCGGGGGGGCACCCGGCACACAGCACATAAATCACTGCAGAGAGAATGAACATCAAGGAAGGGAGACCCCCCACAACGGCCTTGCTCCCCTACCTGACAGCAGCTTCAGCTGCCTGCTGCCCCCATTACATCCTCCGGCTCCCTCTCCACACCCCAAGCTAGCTGTCCTTGGGGCTGGCCATGCACACACTCGGTGTGGCCCCCCTAAAGGCTGGGGCTGGGGCAAGCCTTGCCCAGACTCCAGAATCGGTCCCCATCCCCAGGGTGTGATGGGAAGGGAGTTGGGGTGACTCCAGGTAGGCACGCACGGTCCTGGGCCCATGGACTCCTCACTCGTGGGGAGCGGCGCAGCTGGAGGGCCAGGGCAGGGTCTTCCAAAGCATGGGGACTATGGCAGGGGTCCCTCTGCCTGGGTCTGGGGGTTCCCCTGGAGGAACTCCTTGTTCTAGAGACAATTCTCTAACTCAGGAGCAAGCGGGCCACTCGCCTGGGCAAAATCTTTAATGCAGCTGCACTGCCCTCTGAACAGAAACCACGTTCATTTCTCAGCTGGGCCAACCTGCCTCTCTGCTCTGTCATTTCACCCCCTGCCCCCCATGGCTCCTCCTTTGTGGGGGCTGAGTCAGGTTTGGTGGAGCCCCAGCTGCTTACACAATTTGGGGTGGGGGTGGGTGGCCCAAAGGAAAGACCACAACACGAAGCACAGAGCCCTGGAAAGCCAGGGGCCCTGAGCTTTGGCCCATCGGCTTCATGGCAGACTCGCCCTTCTGCCCGGCATTCCCAGCTCCCCTCCCACACTCACCACCCCCGTTGACCTTTCCTGGGCCCCTCCCACCACGCCCTATTCCGGCCGGTCAGGGCTCCCACGATGCCCTAGACGTGGCCTCACAGCGCCCACATCTCTCTGCCCGGTGGGTGTCTACCTTCAAGCCGGAGGCCAGCACTGTGCTGAGTCATCGGCATTTTGGCCTGGGGCGCACAGGTGTCTTGGGAGACATAAGTGAGCACAGGAACATTTTCCCAAGAAGAAAGCAGCCACAGGAACATGGACATGGGCTACAGGCGGCTGAAAGCTCCACCTGCCCCAACGCAGGGGCTGCTCCACCAGGACTGTCTCCTCCGCCCCCCCCTCCCCCCCCACAGCTACCAGCCAGCCCGCAGTTCCCAGCTCCACACTCCCGCACCTGGAGACCAGGCACAGCGAGGCCACCAGGGGGCAGTGCAGACACACGGACACTCCTCCCCTGGCAAGGGACCGACTGCCCAGCCCGAGCTAAGCCTCTCCCTGCAGAAGGATCTCCTTCCAGCCCACCACCCAACTCCCTGCGTTGGGGGAGAAGAAAAGTCAGGGCTGGGGGGTCGGGCAGATGCCGGATCAGACCCTGGCCCCACCGCTTCCATCCTGGCTGTGTGAATGCAGGCAAGTTCCTTCCTGTCTCTGAGCCCCGTGACACCCCAGGGAGTCTCTGGATGAGGGGAGAGCACGCGGACATTGGTTAATTCCTAATGAACCACTTGTCTCTGCCCACTGTCTGACTCCCACACGATGACACATTAACCCGACTCTAGCTTTGGGGGGAACTGATGGAAATGCCAAACCTATAACAAGGTTATAAAAAGCTCCGGTTTTGTCTCTATTAAAGACGTCATGAGCAGTTTATTGATTTCTTTTTTTAAGAGAAATGATAGGACACGGGAGCAGACCTTTCTGGGCGCCGATTGAATTAGCAGTTGGGAGATTGCAAGGCCCCTGAGCCCCCTCCCTCCCCTGACCACAGGCTGTGAATCCTCCAGGCCGCCAGGAGACCGAGGCCTCTCTGGACCTGTGCCCAACACAGGGGCTAGCACACAGCTGGTGCTCAATTAATGTGCAGTGTGTGGCTCTGAGGACGATTTGGGGGAATCCTTTGTCACCCACCAACCTTAGGGGTGCTGAGACATCAGGGGTCCATGGCTGAGGTGGGGGAGGTGGGTCCACTGGAAGGTGTCAGCAGCTCACAGAGACGAAGGGCAAGTGGAGGGCTGTGCTGGCGAATGCGGGAGCAGCTCTGGGGGCCCAGAGCAGAGTGCCCCTCTGCTCTCTGCCAGCGCGCCACCATGATGAGTGGCAAGAGCTGAGGAATGACCTCTGCTGGTCTCTGCCTATGACGTGAGACCTCTGGAATAAGGCCACCCCCTGGCCTGGCCTGGCCTGGGGAACACGAGACCTTGATGGACAGCCCCAGGACAACCCCACACAGAGCGCAAGTCCCCCCCGTGAAGGGGGCAGATAGGCGGGGTGACCAAGACCAGCAAAGGTCCATGACACAATCCGATGTAGTTGAGATCAACCAGAACCTTCCATGCTGTTCAGGGCCAGGCCCAGGGTGCGAGAGCTTACTTAACACTGACTCTGGAGCTACTGGGCAGAAGAGCTGAGAGTGGCCATCTTTGGGGAACCCCCCTGAGACATCCATGGGGAAAGCAGACTTGAATGATGGAGAGAGATGAGGACAGTGTTGGAGTGTCTGGATCTAGCTATACCTCAAGCCAGCACAGGCTTCTCAGTTATGTGAACAACAAGAAGATCCCTTTGGGGCTTAATCCCACCTCTAGCAGTTGCAACCCAATGAGTGTGGACAAATCCAGCCTTTGGTCTCAGGTTGAGGGACTGCCTGCAGTGCCTCCCCGTCTCCCCAGTCTTCCCCATCCACCTTTCCGAGTAGTTGTCCTGAGTCTCCATGCTCCCAGCTCACCTGGTCCTGCCTGAAATGCTTCCCATAGGACCCCAACCTCTCCTGGTGGCCACCCCACCCAGGTACCTTCCCATGGCCCCCTTGCCCTTCCCTGTCCTTCCACCCTTAGGTGATGAGCTGCCCTGGCCACCTGCAGTTGCTAGCACATGCCCGCCCAGGAATCCGTCAGAACCAGATGCTAAGCTGCAGGAGAGCCAACAGCTGCCAGGGAAAGAGCAGCTTGATTGGCTCTTCACCAAGGGTGGTTGCTCTATCCTGGACAGGACTCCAGGAGTCAGCTCAGGGCTTCTCACCCTGGTGCCCTTTTTGCAAGGTCAAGGTCGCTTCCAACAGAGGAGCAATCAAACCGTCTGTCATATGCCCCAGACACAGAGGCTCAGGAAGGGTCCTTGAGATCCCTGGTGCCCTAGCATGCCTCTGCCTGGTGGTCGTGAGTATCTATATACATACCTTCAGCGACAGGGCAAATCATTCTCTTGCTAGATAGCAAGGTTCCAGAACCCCCAGAGCACCCAATCTCACCCCGGCTAAAACCTCAGCCAAGCCTGGGGAGGAAGATGTACAAGGAGTCCCCATCCTCAGACCTGCTCCTTTCTGTGAGTCCTAAGAGATCCTCATCCAGGGGACCAAGGAGGCACATGGAGGGGTCATGTGGGTCATGGAGTCAGGCCAGGCACCCACTCCTCTCCCACGGGTCTCTCACCTGGGGCATCCAGGTGGGGGGTGGCCAGAACAGTGCACTCCCAGGTGAGGGACTTATTAGAATGCCAAGACAAGGACACGGAGCCGGGGGGGGGGGGGGCGGGGTGTGACCTCATACTGGCTTCAGCACTGACATGACTATCCAACTCCAAACACCATGACTTCCAGGCTCCCAAGGAACGTGGTCTCCCTGCTCCACTGGGCCCCTGACGGGCTCTCAGGAGATGTCTGGGAAGGAAGGGGAATGAGAAGAAGGGGGAGAAAGGGTTTCTGAGCACCTGCTGGGTGCCAGGGCCTCTTACTACCACTTCACCCATCAAAGCAGGATGGCGATTGCCCTGTCCTCAGATAGGAGGTTTGGCCCCCAGCCACTCCATGCTGCGCCTCTCGGTCCCCCCTTCCTCGATGGGAGCGCACAGGATAGATGTCCTAGCGATGTTGGCGCTGCTCTGGCTCTTCCTGCAGAAGGAAGAAGTTGCTGCCAAGAGGAAGATGCAATGAAAATTTGGGTGGGGAAGAGGGGGCGCAGTGATTTTTTCCAGATCACATGAGAATTTCTAAGCCCAGTCACTTCTCCAAGCTGGCTGGGCAAGGCCTCTGTTCTGCCCACACACCCTCTCTTCCAGGAGCCACCCCAACCCTCCTCCCCAGGCAGTCGGAGCCCTGCAGCCTGCCCGGGGCACAGCCTGGCCAGACGTGGCACTGAACAAGGGACAGGGAGGAGGGTGGTCAGGAACAGCCCATTCCATTATTTTATGAACGTTTATTATTATTAACACGCTGCTTATCGGGTTCCCACCAGGCATGTGGTAAGTTCCAGCTGTGCAAATCAATTCTCTTCTCTCGGCCCGTTTCTTATCTGGAAAATGCACGATACTAGGGTCCGCCTTAAAAGACCGTTGGGAGACATAAAGGGAATGACTAAGTCTCCAAATAACATCCGCTGCTCTTAGGACACGACTTCTTGACGACAGCACGGCAAGAAGGTACTGCTGTTCCCATTTCATAGATGCGGAAAGCGAGGCTGGGGGAGGGGTGCGGGACCGTGCTCGAGGACCAGGGGGCGGAACTGGGGGTGACACCGGAGCTCCCTCTTCACCAGACATGTGTCTGTATTTCTTGAGATCCGTGCTCACTCCCACCGGCCTGCCAGGGGCCAGGGGCTCTGAGGCGCACATGCTTGACCCTCAGTCCGGTGGAGGAAGACAGGCACATAGACGGTTACAATTCCAGGAGTAGATGCTGTGAAGGACGGAGGGCCTAGGGAGCTGTGGGAAATGGAGGAGGGCCCCAACCCAGCCCAGGAGCCCTGGGGAGACCTCAGGAGCAGCGTCCTCTTCGCCAGCCTTCAGGTATGAGGCTGGCTGTCGAATAAGCCTCCACATTCCTCAGGGAAGCCGCTGGATCCGGGGTAAGGACAGGGACTCAAAGTCCGGCTCAGCCCCCAGCTGTGCGAGCAGCTGCCTCTGGGAGCCTCCGTTTCCTCATCTGTAGACGGGGACGTGGTAATAGTGAGGCTGTTGGTGAGAGCACCTAGTAGGAAATTCTAGTTGACAGAGCCCTGTCTCTTCTCAGTGTCCAGATGCTATGGAGTGCCTCTTGCACCCCCTGCCTGGACGCAGGACTATCACGAGCTCACACAGACGAAGATGCTTGGGCTCAAGCTGCTGAAGGAACTTGCCTCAGGTCACACGGCTTCAGAGTCAACGCTGCAACCCCAGGGCTTGCTCTGGGCTCCTCGCCTCAGCGAACCCTCCCAACAGCCTGGAGCACAGTTACTTGCTTCCATTTCAGACACTGGAATGAGACCGAGGATGGGGACCTGCACGAGATGGTCCAGGGCCCCCTTGGTGAGGTTGTGACAAGGGCCCAGCTTAAGCTTTTTGGGGACTCCCCGTCCGAGCACCTCTGCCACCAGGTTCCATATGGGGCCCTGAACAAAAATGGACACAAGTCACCTGGTTCCCAAGGGGCTCTGTAAGTGGACTGTGTGACACCTGGGTCCCATTTTTTGGAGGAAACCGGCTTATCAGAGAGGCTACGTTAGCTGTCAATGGGACAGGAGTGGAGCACTCCCTGAGGGTTCCCCTGCCTCAGGTAGCAGAGCCCCCTCCACTCTCGGTTTCCCCCTGGACTGGCCCCATACCTCTGTGACCATAGTCTGTGAGGTTGGGCCAGCATACCATAGTGCCCAGCGGCAGGATTTGGGCCCAAGTCCCAGCACTCTTGGTGTCTCCAAGGGAAGAGAGGAGAGGATGAAAGCAAATGGCCACTCTGCCCAAGAGCGAAGACAACACAGGGGAGAGGAGCCAAGACGAGACGCTATATCCCAGCCCACCGCCTGGCTGTCTACGCATCGCCGCGCCCTCGCTGAAGCGGCCCCTGAGAACACCGGATCACACAGCCCGGTGCGCCACACAATCCTCACGCCTCCTCCTCCGAATCAGGTGTCTGACACTCGCCACAGCAGAACCTGACAAACCCAGTAACCCAGAGTGGAGCTATCACATTTGCCGTGGGGAAGACACAAGAAAGCATTAGCGTTCTAATAGCAGTAATTAAACAAACAGGAAAACAACCACATTAATAAGAGTTTTGCTTATCTAGAAGGCAGTAGGGGAAATTATTTGTTTAGGGATGAATAAAGGGAAAATGTATGGAGCCTCTTGCAATCCTGAAGAAGGCAGCTGGGCACTTGGGGCAGAAGCCATCGTGGATGAGTGCTAACTATGCACCAGATGCTTCTATGACTGTGACTGCATTCCATCCTCAAACACCCCGCACAGCGGGGTTTCACAAATGAAGAAACCGGATGTTTAGGAGAAAGAGACCCTTAGCCAAGCACACTTAAAATCTGCACTGAGCTCCATCTCATTCTAAGTCCAAGGCTATTTGCTCATCAAATAATTCATTCAGCAATCTGCACTAATAAAAGAGGAACATGCAAATTGACCATACCTATGCTATGCCCACAAGCCACACTCACCAACCAATTAGGAGCGAGTATGCAAATTAACCTAACCAAGATGGCTATGGCCATGAAGTGAGCAGGAGGCTTGGGTTTCCCCAGCAATGAAGGAATTCCGCCTGCTCTGGCCAGCCCTGGCATCCACTCAAGGCTACAAAGATTCAATTATAGAAGATAAATAAATCCCAACAAAAATGGCGGCAACCGCAGAGCTGGAGAGAGCAGGAGGCTTGGGTTTCCCCTGGCAATGGAGGAAGCCAAGCTTCCTGGTTGGCCCTGGCCTCCACTCAAGGCTACAAAGTTTCAATTATAGAAGATACATAAATCCCAGATATTAGGGCCTCTGCTTGGGTCACTGGGATGGCGTGGCTGGCCTGCAAACCACTACAGGTCCTTTTCCCAGGCTGTCCCATGCCCCAAGGGACCCCCCACCCTGATCCAGGACACCCTTCAGGGAAAACCAGCTGCCCCCCCTCCCATGCACTAGGCCTCTATCCTATCTAATAATCCCATCTAATAAAAGAGTAATATGCAAATTGACCATCACTCCAACACACAAGATAACTGCCTCCAGGTGGGCACAAGATGGCCACCACAAGATGGCCAACAGGGGAGGGCAGTTGGGAGAGACCAGGCCTAAATGGGCAGTCGGACATCCCTCAAGGGGTCCTAGACTGGAGAGGGTGCAGGCTGGGCTGAGGGACATCCCCCTCCCATGCATAATTTTGTGCACTGGGCCTCTAGTCATTTATAAGCACCTATGGAACACCAGCCCCTTGGATGGATCTGTGATCAGTCTGTTGGCCATCATAGGACCATCAGAGAAGGTCTCCAAAAGTGGAATCCGCAGGAAAAATAAGGGCCAATGGGACAGGCCTCCAGAGTCTGCCTCCAGCTCTACCCACTTCGGGGTCTCCATGCATGAGGTGAAGTCTTGGATGGTCTGGCGGGAGAGCCTGGGCATGTCCCGGGACCAGCACAACTCTTGTCCTTGGCGGTGATATGCCCTCTATTCTCAAGAAATAGAGGTGATATGCCCTCTATTCTCTTCCTCATATAAACGAGAAGAAATCCCTTGCAGGTAATTTACAATCTCTACGGGTACAAATAAAAAGCAACTTCTTTGTAAATCTTTTCTTTAAAAAAAAATGTTTGTACTGATTTCAGAGAGGAAGGAAGAGGGAGAGAGAGATACAAACATTAATGATGAGAGACGATCATGGATCGGCTGCCTCCTGCACATCCCCCATGGGGGATCGAGCCTGCAACCTGGGCATGTGCTCTGACCGGGAATCGAACCATGACCTCCTGGCTCATCGGTCAATGCTCAACCACGGGGGGAAGCTAGAGTGACTCAGGGCCAAGCAGGACTTGAGCAGAGGCTGTCCTACTCTGGCCTCACCACCCTTCTAGCCAGCACGCCGAGAAACTATCCAGCCAGGAGTAGAACTGCTGCAAAAAAGAACTGTAACTGCCCCCCCCCCCAAGTAGCTGCAGAGCAGGGTTGCAGGGCCTCTAAGGAAAAAAGTCACTCACACTCTGTCCTGACATCCTCAGGATATATCGCAGTGCTCTGGAAACACGTCTCCTTAGCCCCATAAATAATGGAGAACCGCGCGTCCCGTGGCATTTCTGCTGAAATCATCACTCACTCATACTCTCTGTGCTTCCTGCAGAGCCAAAGGGGTTCTTGCAGATTTGTTATAAATTCACCCTTTAGTGGGAGCTAGTTTTTGGATTCGGATTCCACTCAGCATCTACTCAGTGCCATGCCATGTCAGACGCCTAGAGATGCAGAGATAACCTGGACATGGCCCTGCCCTCCCCAAGCTCAGACACTGCTCAGAGGAAAGGGAGCCACAGCCCATGAGAACTGCCGCCATGTACATTTCCACCAGAATTAGGAGGAGGGGTGCAGGGAAGAAGGGAAGGGTGGGAGGTATGTGCAGACTGGACTGGCAGAGCTGCACCTGGCGAGGGGGAAGGAATCAAAGCTGGGCCCATGGCTGGAGGATGGTGGGCAAGGGGACATCTTGAGGAGAAGGGTGTTCTGGAAAGGGGGGGTAGATGGTGAGCCAGCCTACCAGATTCTTCAGTGAGCCATGCCCTTTCTCCATCAGTCTCGGGGCTCCAGTCAAGCCACCAACTCACAAAATCACAAGTGCAATGGTGTTTGTCGGTCTGGGGACGGGAAGGGCACCAAGGAGGGCACCCAGCAGCCAGCTGAGTGACACACAGACGCAGAGCTGGGGATCGCATGGGAGAAAGGCCAGGGCACTCGGAAACCAGGAAGGGGAGAGCTGGCACCGGCTCTGGAACTGGGGTGTTTTGGCCATGTTCACCAACACCTTCCACAAGCAGGTGGCCCCAAAAGACACCTGGCAGCATGGTCCTAAAGGCCTAAGCACACCCCCACTGGCTGAAGCTCCCAACACCACTGGGTGTGCAGTTATAACGTCCCTTCTCTGTTTAAAAATACCTGACAAGGCTTATCGGAGACCTCCAGGGGTGGGACAGTGGCAGGGCCTGTGGAGGGAAGTTGGGCGGTGTGTCCGAGAGGGGTGGGATGCTCGCAGAAAGCAGCTTATATTTAGCTCACTGTAGCAGAAGATGTGGTCACACGTGCAGGTAGGTGGTGACCAGGTCACAGAGAGCCTGGATGGGAAGCCACGCGTGGCCGGTAGGACCCAGGAAGGGATTTTAAGCGGGGGAATGGTCGCGTCAGACACACGTTTGTGGACTCGCTCTATTTATTCAAATGTGTTTAAAACCTAGAAAGAATTCCGCAAGTAGAATGCGAGCCAGACATTTTCTCGTTTTGCAGCATGAAGGTGCTATCCAAGGTACTGAGATCCCCAGGAGGACTCTTCAGGAAAAAGGGAGCTGCCTGGATCTTGTGGGAGGAGATTGGCATGCTGTCTCAGACATTCCAAATGCCAGCTAGCTCCAGGCCCTTGCTTTTGTGCGAATGGAATCAGTGCTGTCAGCCTCTCTGCTCCCGCTGAGGGGGAAGAAAGACTATATGTGAGTTGCTGTCCCCTGAAATCAATCTCAGGACACACACAGTCATTTTTTAAAATGTTTTTATTGATTTTTAGAGAGAGAGGAAGAAAGAGGGATGGAGAGATAAACATCATTGATCAGATGCCCCCTACTGGGGATTGAGCGCACAACCCAGTTGTGTGCCCTGACTGGAATCAAATCAGGAACCTCTTGGTTCATGGGCTGGCACTCAACCACACACACAAACACACACACACACACATCTTCTGTCTGGGGTGATGGAGCAGGGGACTAATAGGACAAGTAACAAGCTGTTTGATATTGGAAATGTATAAACAGCCAGAATGATTAGCCCACTCTTATAGGATTGGTAGGTGGCATTATTGTCCTTAATCCTTCCCCTCTCTCTGCATCCAAGCCCTTTGTCATGTGATGTTAGAGTCCCTCTCATTAAAAAGTAATAGGGTGACAGCACTATTTATGCCTGGTTTTCTCTAAAGCTGAGAGGGCAGCCAAGTACCTACTCTGTGAAGAGCGTAGTGTTGCTATTAGTTACTTGGCGTCTTGTAAGCTGCACACCAGTGATGCTTATCCATCTATGCCTGGGTTTGAAAGACATCTGGGCCTTTTGGAAGCCAAAGGTCAAACCTCGGACTCCAGCCTGAACGAAGAAGGCCTCTTAGGGACAACCACAGAGACAGCACAAGGCCTGAGATAGGTAACTGGCAAATGGGTATCAAAGCTCTAGAGTCTGCCCTGGGATTGGACCAAGCTCCTGCTAGACCTGAAGACCGTGGCTTCTCCCAGAAATGAGTATGATGTTTTATGCTTCTCGGGAAAGTTCCTGGACGAACAGAATGACGACACAACAACCAGCAATCCCAGGTAGGCTATCGTAAGGGCCCAGAGAATCAGACCCATCTGAAAAGCCTGCTGGAGCATTAGGTGAATACCTAGACCCAACATCTGGAGGCAACAAAGCATGTCTCCCCATTGTAGGAGGTCCCCAAACCAGCTACTTGAGAACCCTGATCTTCTTCACTTGACAGAGATGGCTTTCCTTCACTGGTGTGTGTACAAATATATCTGCTTTTGCATTATAAATAATAATAATAACAATAATAATAATGGGGTATATTTCACCTTCCCTTGACTTTGGGATCGGCCATATGAGTTGTTTAGGCAAACGGAAGGCAGAAGAGGTGACAATGAGCCTTCGGAGACCCAGGTAACTTCATGGACGTCTGCCATCACGCCACCACAGGGGAGCCCGATGTTGGGGGGAAATTCCCCGTGTCGTCACACATCTTATAGGCAGCAATTTTCAGGCCTCTCTGCAAAAAGAGAATGAGGGACCCCAACCCATCAGGTTTCCATCTAAGTTAAGGTTTCTCGAAGAACGGTACGTGGGATGATTTCAGACGGGCGTGGGGAAGCCTCCCGTGATGCTGAGCTGCATCAGGCGAAAGCGCTGCTGTTTCCCATTCGTGGCCGGGTGCTGCCATGTCTCTAAGGCTTTCTTCCCTCCTGGCCATTCCTCATACCAGAGAGAGCTGCCCTGTGCTCAGGACCTGCACTAGGTCAGAGCGCTGCTCCAGAATGTGCTGCTTTTTATTTGTCTTCTCCGTCTGGCAAGCAATACCAGTTTCCTACTTACGGCAGTGTTTTCGTTTTCTTTTTAGATGCAATTGTTTCTGCAAAAATTGTGAGCTTCTGTCAACAAAACCTATAAAGGTAATGTTATCTAAATATAAGTAAATACAAGAAAAAAAATCGCCCAGATGGTGGATAAATGGCTGAAACTTGGGGAGCGCTGATGACTTCGGAGGCCCCTCCTTTCTCTGAGTGCAGAGGGTGATGCTCAGCATGTCGGACCTGGGATGACCCTCCCTGGTTCAGGCTCTATCTTTGCCGTTCACTGGCTGGGTGACCTTGAACAAGTTACTGCGCCTCTCTGAGCTGCAAAATGGAGGTGTCAGTACTTGCCTCCAGACGGCAGAAACCACTACTGGCTGCCCACCAGCATGCTCCCTCTTGGGGCCCCTAATTTTCTACAGGTGTTTAGTCCTCCCTCAAGTATCCACATGCTTCAGGGAAGACGACCTTAGCTCCATAGGTGGCCTACCTTCCCTGCCCTTTGCCAGCGACTTGCCCATTGCTGGCTACAGACACACGAGACCTCTGAGAACACTTTGGCACTCCCAAGAGTCTTTAAAAATAATGCTCTCCTGTCTTTGACTAGATATTGTTGGACCTGGGACTGGGGTAGCCAGCTGCCTCTGATGAAGCAAAAACCAACACAAGCGGACAGGTCTCCCAGCCCTTCCTCTCTTCCTCCTGTTCTGTCCACAGTGGAGCTGTGATGGTTGGCGTTCCAGGGGTCTTCTTGGATTATTATGTGGTGACTCTGAGGAGGCGAGCTTCAGACAGCAGAGCATAGAGAGGGAAGGAGCCTGGGTCTTTGATGAGGTCCTGAAGCTTCCATACCTAAGCCCTGCACTGCTGACTTCCTGGTGACTTTAATGCAATAAAGTAAACCCTGTGGGTTTAAGCCCCTGGTCCTCTGGGATTTCGGTTACATACAGCAACATCTAATCCTACTGGAAGTCCGAGATCGGGGTGAGGGCTGCTTTTGGGTCCCAGCGTGCAATTGCGATACTGTATGCAATTGCAAATCCCTGTTCTTTATCAAGAGTGTTCTGTCTGCAAATGTAAGTGGCTATGGTAACTTTCAGATTCACAGAAGACCTCAGATTTAATATCATCTTTATTGACACTTGGATTCTCCAAAGAAACAGAGAATTGGGGAGAGCGAAAATGGATCCCGTATGTGATATGTTTACCTCAGAATCTACTGCAGATGAAGCACCCAAGTGATAATGGCTTCTGGATGATTACCATCAGCTGGGCCACCTCTTTTCTTTTCTTTTCTTTACTTTTCTTTTCTTTTCTTTTTAATATTTTATTGATTTTTTACAGAGAGGAAGGGAGAGGGATAGAAAGTCAGAAATATCGATGAGAGAGAAACATCCCTCAGCTGCCTCTTGCACACCCCCTACTGGGGACGAGGGGATGTGCCTGCAGCCAAGGTACATGCCCTTGACCGGAATGGAACCCAGGACCTTTCAGTCCTCAGGCCGACGCTCTATCCACTGAGCCAAATCGGATTCGGCCCACCCCTTTTCTTCGACAGGTGAAGAAGCAGAGGGCCGGAGAGGGGAGCAGCTCTCCAAAGTCACGTAGCCACTCAGCAGTACAAGCAAGACTCCGGCTCACGTTTCTCCTTGCATAAGCCCTCTATAAGGGAAAGGGCTCCGCCACAGGGAAGGTTCCAGAACATTTGCAGAGACCCTCTTGGCAATGATCATCTGACTGCATGCCGGTTGCTATGACAAAAAGACCACAGACGAGGTATCTTATGAGCAATAGGAACTGGTTTCTCACGATGGTGGGGGCTGGAAGTTGGGGATCAGGGCAAGGGCTGCTTCTGGGTCCCAGCGTGCTGGCTGTGTCTTCACCTGGCAGAAGAGAATGAGGGGTCTTGTGGGGCCTCTTTCATGAAGGCACTGATCCCAGAGGCCCCGTCACCTGGGGGTGAGGACCTCAGCATCCGAATTTGGGGGCGGGAGGAACGAACACTCAGACCATCACATCCCTCTCCTCGGCAGCGAGCTTAGCCGCACAGCCTCGCGGTGCCCTTCTGAGTTCAGGAGCCTGCACCTCGTTCGGGGAAGGGAAGGACGAGGAGACCCGGGCTCTGGCATCGGTGCGTTCCTGTTCCCGGGAGTACAATAAGGTAGGACGTGGATGAGAACAAAAGCGGGGAAAGGAGCTATTGTCTAAGCCACGGAATGTTATCCAAACCTAGCTCACAAAGAGGGTGGGTTTACAGCCTTCTTCCTTCTTCCTCTGCGTCTATGCTTGCCCTCCCTCCAATTGCCCTGTGCCCTGTGGGGACTGTGGGGGCTGTGGGGGCTATCACAGCCCCGGAAGATGGTCTAGAGTGTCTGATCTTGCTCCAAGACCAAAAGGGAAGACTGGAAATCTCCAGAAACCATTTGGCTGCTGCCTCCCCGCCAGAGAAATGTCTGTTATTAGCAGAACCTTATCAACATTTCCTTTGTGCTATTATTAAGGCACCAGCTTTCCCTAAGCCGATGAATGTTAAAAGAAGCATAAAATAATTATAAAAAAAAAAAAACAACCCTGGAAGCTGAAAGAGTAATGAATGTTTAAAAGCGTGGCTCATTTGAAGCTTCTCTCGGAAGCAGATTAACCCATTCACTGGTGACAGGTTCTAAAGAAACGATTAGTAGCAGATTCCAAACGCCCATGTTAGACATTAAAGTATCTCAGACCATTTAACTCTTAGAAGAACCGTGTGAGGCAAGAAGTGTTGTCACCTGGCCCCCAACCCAGCAATAACTCAAGAAGCTCGACCCACAACCTGGGCCCGCGAGACCATGTAGCTCACGCGCCCGTCTCCACGCAGGTGCAGCCTGTTCTGGGTGCTCCGCGGCGCGTCCAGCCCTGAGGTTCAGCCAGGACAGATGGCCCACTTAGCCTGCCCCGGGATAATCTCCCGTGCTTGCCTGCCAGCCCATCAAGCCTCCCAGCCTGGCCAACAAGGTCAGAACGCTCTTCGGAGGAGGGGGGGGCAGGGGTCGGAGGAGGGGATGCCAGGAGACAGCTGCTTGGCCCACCTCCTCCGTTCCTAGTTTTCACTGACGGAGAGG
>CM050516.1:3720000-3735000 GCA_027563665.1 Antrozous pallidus | reverse complement strand
CTAATTTGAAGGCAACCAAGGTGTTAGTCTGCTTAAGTGACCCACTTGTCTCAGCTGGCCTGACTCTGGCAGCTGTGGATAAATCCCGTTCCCTCTCTGTGCCTCAGTTTCCTTTTCTGTAAAGTGGGGGCTCTGACTTCCATGGGTGAGGAAAGGGCAGCCATAGAAGGGGGTCTTGACTGGCCTGCACTGGGAAGAGGTGGACTCTCTCTTCCCTCACTGGGGATCACAGTCTTCCCTTTTCAAATAAGCAATGATTTTAGCTGAGAAATTGAGAAATCTTTCTTCCTTTAAAAATGTATCTGTCGCCCTAGCTGGTCTGGCTCAGTGGTTAGAATGTCAGCCTGTGGACTGGAGGGTCTCTGGTTCAATTCCAGACAAGGGCACATGCCTGGGTTGCAGGCTCAATCCCCAGGTGGGGGCATGCAGGAGGCAGCTGATCAATGATTCTCTCTCATCATTGATGTTTCTATCTCTCTCTCCCTCTTCCTTCCTCTGTGATATCAATAAAAAAATTTTTAATGTATATCTATCAATTAAATGTAGATAGATAGATAGATAGATAGATAGATAGAGATAGATAGAGATAATAGATAGGTAGATAGGTAGGTAGATAGGTAGAAATATAGATAGATTGATAGATGATAGATAGATAGATAGATAGATAGATAGATAGATAGATAATCTGTCCTTACTGCCTAAAGACCAAGCTGAAATGGTGTTTAAGGATGAAAGGATACAATGGAGCCCGGGGTTGGCCTGAGAGGACAGGAGGAGAGCAGGTGGAGCTCTGATGAAACCAGATCGGCCAGGAGCTCTTAAAACTGCAGTGACAGACCCCTGAGGGCTACTGTACCGTTCCTCTGTTCTCTGTGAGGAGAGCTCTGAAATGTCCATAATGCCACGCGAAGAAAGGTCGGCAGCCTGGCCTGCTCCGGGTGGGCTGCTCTGGCCGTTCCAGATGCTCCGCCCAGAGCCAGACGGACGGACGGAGGGATGGACGGCCTGCAGGAGGCGGAGGGAGTGTTTCCAGGGAGTCATGTGCTTCCTGTGTTTGTCCTCCCCCTGCATCTCCAACTGGCAGGGCGGGCTCTGGCTCCCTGACTCGCAAGGAGGCTGGGGCAGGGCAGGAAGGCGGAACACAGTGTCTTCACTTTCGGGGAGAGACGTCAGAGGGGCTTCCCCACGCCTGGGTGGGCCCCACCTCAGCAAAGCCCCTTGCGTCCCGAGAGCAGCACAGAAACCACAGAACAGCCAGTGCTGCCGGAGTTCGGACTGGAGCGTCTCCGTGGTGAGCAGCGGGCCCTGCCCAGGCCCGAGGCCCGGGGCACAGGGCACAGGGGACCTCCTGGAGGCTGTGGTAGAGCCTTAGCGCACGTGGACTTTGCCTTAAACCAGCAGAGGCGGGGGTCTTGGGGGGGTGGGGAGGCTATTTCCCTAATGGCTGACACTGACCGCGATCGGTCAGGTGGGATGGGGTTTGGACTTCAGCCGGTTTAAAGACAATGAGGACACACATCATGGTGGGCACAGGATCGGGAAGGAAAAACAAAGCAGGAGACTCTGGAGCCCAAATAGCAGGTCTTACTGATCCCAGTTCTGCTGCTCCAAGATGTGGGACCCCCACCAGTCACTTCAGATCCCGAGGTCCTTCTCCCAGTGCCAGATGGGTTGACAGAACCCCCGTGAGGGCTGGGAGGATGGAG
Source organism: Antrozous pallidus (assembly GCA_027563665.1). Classification (NCBI taxonomy): domain Eukaryota; kingdom Metazoa; phylum Chordata; class Mammalia; order Chiroptera; family Vespertilionidae; genus Antrozous; species Antrozous pallidus. The sequence goes on along the minus strand of CM050516.1, from coordinate 3,733,294 downwards.
AAGGAGGGCTGGGAGCACCCTGCAGAGTGCAGGCTTCCTACCTCCTCCCTCTCCCCACCACACCTCCCCCCCTTCCATTTAGGAAGAAGCCAGTTAAATGGAACTGCAATTGATATGCAGTGAGCGGAGGCCAATTAAGAATTTATTTTTGCTGCTTGATTAAATGACAGTTTAAAGTTTGGTTTCTCATTTCCTTGGTTGGCTACACACTGTCCCCTGGAGTCTTGCACACACGGCGAGGCAGGCCCTGTGAAATCTGCAAACAAGAGCCAGTCATGTCTGGAGCTGACAGCCCAGGGAAGCCTCTCCCTGCCCTCCGGCCCCACCTTGAAGCAAGGATGACACTCACTGAGTCTCCATTTCCTCCAAACGCATCCTCTCCTGCTCCATTCCTCCTTAGGAAACAGAACCCCATCCCCTGGACCCATCCTGGATTGCCTCCACTCCTCTCACCTCACACCCCCCACACCCCCACCCAGCACCTGGGCTGCAGGCTCTGTCCTGCCCCCACCTTCCGCCCACTTATCTCCCTGGCCACGTCCCAGCTCACCAGGCATCCTCCTGGTAGCCCCGCTTCCCTCTGCCCCTCTTCCTCCCTGCACACGGAAGCCAGAGCTTTTCTAAATATAAACCAGAACGTTTAAAATATTCATCGGGAGCCTCTGATGGCTTTGTGCAGAGCTTAGAATAGAAGTCCACGCCCCTTCCTGGCACACCAGCCTCGCAGCCCTTCCCCCCTCATCTCATTGATCACAGCCCCACCTTCCCTCACTCAGCTCCTGTCCCCTGGCCTCTTCCTGTCTCTGGAACACACCTGCCGAGTTTTTCCCTGCCCCCAAGGCCTTTGTATCTTCCCACAGCTGCCTCCTCCTCACTCTTCGGGTGTCAGCTCCAATGTCACCTCTTCAGAGAAGCTCTCCGGACCAGCTCACCGAAAGCAGTCCTCACACCCCACCACTGGTTGTCATGTACCTGAGCCAAAGCCCTGGGCCCTGGTCCTTCTTCACAGCAGGCTGAGACGGGTTAGCACCGAGCCCAGCCAGGACCAAACTGTGTTGCACCTCCACGCCCTTTAAAAAGAATCCAAACAAGAAGACTTCCACCTGCTGAGGGCCTGCTGCTTTGTGTACGCCACAAAACAACACCCAACCTCTGCTGACTGTTAACAAGAGACAGCCTGTGGCTGTAAGACCCAAGCTTCTGACCCAGAGGCTCCCGCTGAGCTGCTGGGTGACACCCCGACTCTGGACGTCTAAGCCTTGAAGCACAGGAACCTCCATCTTGTGTAAAAACTGCTGTTTGGGATTTTAACCCTTGCTATTTTGGCTCCTGTAAATGCTTGCTTGCTTAAATAATAGGGGGAGATAAGACTCCTCCCATTCCAGAGAGGCCATAAACTATGCCCCAGGCAGAGTTGTCAGTGCCGGCGCCAGATATGGCCTCATGGTCCTGACCCGGCTCACAGGACTTTTTCTCAGAAGGCCCGGAAGTCTTGTTCCAACTCTGGGAGACAAAGAGCCGACAAAAGTGTGTTGGGGCTCAGAATTTGACAGAGACATTCTACCCTGAGGACGCTAACGCTAGCCTAATAATGAAAGACTCCAAGTTAATTTGGCTTACTGATTAAGGCATCTTCTGATTTACAATATAACAGCCTCACCTCTGACCCCCCCTTCTGGATGCAGCCACCTCACCGTAAGCCTGGGGACAGACTCCTTCTCTGAAGGACTTCTCGCATGCGATCCTACAAAGCTCGCTGTGTCTCACTACTTGCTGTGGTCATCTCGTCCCTTGACGGGCCCTGTCGCCCTTGAATCCCTGATGCTCTTACCCACCACCCTGTTTCGCCTGCTTCACAATACCTTCCACCCTCTGAAATGCCTGGCTGCTCTGTCTGCATGCTCTCTTTCCCTCATTAGACTATAAAATCCATGAATTCAGTCAATAAGTCTATGAGAAGAATGTTTGCCCTCACTAGTCATTAAAGAAATTACAGAGGGAAACAACGAGGTGTGATTTTTTTCCCCCACCCAAGTTGGTAAGATTCTAAAAGTTTGACAATGGTATATATTGCAAGAGTTTGGGGGGAAGGGGGTACACTCATGTCCTGCTAGTGGGAGTGTACACTCTCACAGCATCTTAGAAGGCAAGTCCAATGTAAAACACATATAAGCTATGACCAAGCAGTTCTACTCAGATCTATCCTAAAAAACATTCTCCTGCTGAAACTGGTTTGGCTCAGTGGTTAGAGCATGGGCCTGCGGACTGAAGGGTCCCAGGTTTGATTCCGGTCAAGGGTATGTACCTTGGTTGCAGGCACATCCCCAGTAAGAGGTGTGCAAGAGGCAGCTGATTGATGTTTCTCTCTCATTGATGTTTCTGACTTTCTATTCCTTTCCTCTCTGTAAAAAAAAACAATAAAATATATATTTTTAAAAAATAAATAAAAAATAAACATCCTCCTGTCTGTACAAGGAGGAATGTTAAAAAAAAAAAAATCAATCAAATGGGACTTGAACTTAAAGAAAGGTGGAGTCAATGTATAAATTTTCTCTATTCTTTCTGCTCGGTGCAACTAACCCCTCTAGACATTATATAGAAAACGAACATTAAAAGATTCCGAAAAGTGAGAGAAGGCAGGCTGGAGAGGAAACTCAGCACCCAAGGAACACGTAGCCTGGGTGAGTTCCTGGGGTTCCTTTTTGCCTCCTTCACCCCAGACCTGGAGCTGAAGAAGTCAGCAACAAAGAAATGCCAACAAGCATAGATTAAAAAAAAAAAAAATGCCCAACCAAAGCCTGCTTTCTCAGCCAAAGGTCCGGGAAATGGGTCTCCTAGAAAGACAGGAAACTTTTAGACAATCACTACCCCACCCTCAAAGGCATGGAGAACCTAGGCCTCCACCCTCCCCAGACCACAAGAAAGTGCCCGTGTCTCCACCCCATCCTCCCGTGGATGTTAAATCCAAGCAGGGGCAGAAATGAGCCCCACCTGAACACATGGTGTTGGTGGACACCATGTGCAGCGTCGGAATGCCACACCCACACAGCCCTCACAAGGAGTTCCCCAGTTCAGGTGTCAAAGGAGGCTGGATGAGGAGGGTGGACTTCACCTCCATCTGACAGTAAAAGGTAGCACCCCATTCCCTTGCCAGAGACGCTGCAGAGAAAGCCAGTTAAAACAGAAGGTGGAAATGAGATGCAGAGTCTCATGACATAATACTCAACATGTCCATGTTTCAGTCACATTATGTGCCATACCAAGAGCCACGAAGACCTCAGGAGAAAAGGCATCAACAGATGCCAACACTAACAAGACATAGATGTTAGTGCTACGTGACAAGGGTTTTAAAGCAGCCATCCTAAAAATGCTTGTTATCATGAACATGCTGGAAGCAAACGAAGAAATAGAAAGCCGAGCTCAGAAACAGAAAGCCTCAGGAAAGAGACAGAAAAGCACACACACACACACACACTCACACCAGAATCAAACGGAAAACTTAGAACTAAAAAGTACAATGACTGAAATTAAAAATTAAACTCAATGAATGGCTCAACAGTAGAATGTAGAGGACAGAGGAGAGAATCAGAGGACTTGAAAATAGAATAGAAATTATCCTGTCTGAACAACAGCAAGAAAATAGAAAGAAAAGTAATTAACGGAAACTCAGGGAATTGTGGGATTGTAACAAAGATCCAACATCCATGTTCTCAACGTCCCAGAGGAGAAGAAAAAGAGGGCAGGATTGTAAAGGCACTGGAAGAAATAATAGCTAAACACTGCCAAACTTGGCAAGAGACATAAACATACAGAAGCTGACCAAACCCTGCACAAGACACAAGAATGAAATAAGGAAAACCACTTTACTATTTCATTTTTCTTTTTCATATGCTTTCTACTTTTCAATTACAGTTGACATTCAATGTAGTGTTAGTTTCAGGTGCACAGCGTAATAGACATTTATAGAACTTATGAAGTGGTCCCCCTGATAGGTCTGGAACCCATGGCACCAGACATTGTTATTACAATATTATTGGCTATATTCCCTATGCTGTACTTCACATTCCCATGACTGTTTTGTAACTACCAACGTGTACTTTTTAATCCCTCCCCTCTTTCCACGCGGCCCCTCAACACCCCCCCCCCCCCCGCCTCTCTGGCAACCATCAGTTTGACTACTGTAACGACCTGAGATTCGTGGTCAGAAACCATGAATGCCGGAAAGAGGTGACACAACAGTTTTCAAGTGCTGAAAGGAAAGAGCTGTATACACTGAAAATATTCTTCTGGAAGGAAAGGGCAATCGACATTCTCAGAGAGAGGAAAACTAAGAGAAATTGCCACCCGCATAAGCACTGGGAGAATGGCTAAAGATGGTTCTCTAAACAGAGAGGAAATGGTAAGAGAAATCCTGCAATGTCAGAAAGGGAGCGCAAGGAAAGCAATATGAGCAAATACAATATAGTTTCCTTCTCCTCCCAAGTTTTCTAAATTAAGCAAGAGTGGTGATATCCAAATCAGATAAAATGGTTTCAGGACAATGAAAATCAGGGGAGGCAGAGAAAACATTATATCATGATAAAAGTCCACCAAGAAGAGAGCAGTTTTACTAGTAAATGTGTCTGCACCAAAATAATAATAATAATAATAATAATAATAATAATAATATAAAGCAAACCCTGATAGGACTGAAGGGAGAAAAAGTCAAATCCACAATTACATTTAGAGACCTTAACACAGCCTCTCAATAACACACCAGCTTAAAACACTGGACAGAAAATCAGTAAGGATATTAAATCACGCCACCACCAACAAATAAGATCTAATCGACATTTATAGAACAGTCTACTCAATGTATTCAGCAGAAAACACACTCAAGTGCCCACAGAACACATACTAAGGCAGACCACATCCTGGGCCATTAAAAAAAAAAGACCCAATAGTTTTTAAACAATTGAACACACACAGAGTATGCTCTCTAAAGACAATAGAGTAAAACTAGAAATCAGTAACGGGAAAATCTCCAAACACTTGGAAACTAAGCAGCACACTTTTATATAACCTAGGGGTCAAAGAGCTAGTCTCAAGAGATACCCAAAAACACAGTGAGCCCATCAAAAACGAAAACAGACTATATTAAAATTTGAGGCACAACTAAAACAATGCCGAGAGAGAAATGTATACCACTAAATACATATATCAGGAGAAAAGAAGACTCTCAGGTTAATAATTAAAGCTCCCACCCAGAGAACTTAATAAACCCAAAACAAGAAAAGAAAAGAAAAATCAACATAAGAGCAGAAGTTAATAAAACTGAAAACAGTAAATCAAATAAAAACTAATGAAACAAGAAACAGGTTCCTTGAAAAGATCAATAACATTGACAAACCCCCTGGTAAGACTAACCAAAAGAGAGAGAGGGAGAGGACACAAATTACTAATATCAGGAATGAGAGTAGAGAAACACTACAGACCTACAGACAACAAAAGGACAGGATAACGAAAGAATACTAAATAACTGCACACATGTGTTTGACAACTTAGATGCAACGGAATCAAGTTTTCAAAAACACACTGAACTGTGAAAGAGGTCATCTGAGTAGCCCTAAAACTATTAGAGACAATTAACCCATAATTTTGAAACTTTCAAAAAAAAAAAAAGCTCTAGGCACAAATGACTTCACTAGAGAATTCTACCAAATGTTTAAAGAACTAATATCATCACCCACCCCGTGTGGCTCTGTGACTGAGCATTAACCTCTGAACCAGGAGGTCACAGTTCAATGCCCGGTGAGGGCACAGGCCTGGGTTGCGGGCTCCATCTCCAGTAGAGGGTGTGCAGGAGGCAGGATTCTCTGTCATCATTGATGTTTCTATCTCTCTCTCCCTTTCCCTTCCTCTCTGAAATCAACAACAGTAACAACAACAACAACAACAACAACAACAACAACAAATATATATATATATAAAAGAATATCAACCCTATACAATCTTTTTCAGAAAACAGAAAAGTAAAGACTTTTCTCAATTCATTTTCTAAAGCTAGTATTATGGCAACACCAAAAAAACAAAGAACAACAAAAACTATAGACTAATATCTCTCATGAATATGGGTATAAAATCATTAACAAAATATTAGCAAGTAGAATTTGCAATATGTAAAAATTACTATTACATTGTCCACTATGACAAAATATTGGTTCAATATTTGAAAAGTCAGTTAATGTAACTCACCATAACCAACTAAAGAAGAAAAGCCAAATAATATATCAATTGGTGCAAGAAGATATTTGACAAAATCCAACACCCATTCATGATCAAACTCCCTGAAAAGTAAGCATGGCGAACTTCCTCAACCTCGTAGAAGCATCTACACAAAACCTACAGCTAACAGTACCCTTAATGATGAAAGGCCATTGCATGTTTCCCCTCCCCTAAGATCTGGAACAAGACAAGAATGTCTGACCTTATCCCCTCTTATTCAATACGAAGATTCATGCAAGAATGGCCCTTCCTTCCCCTGGCTGCCACCCTTCTGCCTTCCCACGCTGTCCAGAGGCCCGGAGCGGCTGGGGCAGTGAGAAACGCCTGTGTCATCGCCATGGCAATGGCGCAAGCATCCTGATCCTGGCCATTCAGTGCCTGGGTATGCAAATTAACCCGCATTCTTTGTTGGGTCAATTTGCATCTTTCTCTTTTATCAGTGTAGATAGTGCTGGAAGTTCTAGCCAGTGCAAAAGGCAAAAAAAAGAAATAATAGGTACATAGATCAGAAAGAAATGATATTGACAGTATTTACATGTGACATGATTGTGTAGGTAGAAAATGCCAACAAGTCTACAAAAATATAAATAAACCTAATAAGTGAATTCAATTGAGGGAATATGGTGATAGAATGTTCTGTATCTCCGCTATATCATCCTGGTTTTGATATTGTGTTATAACTTTGCAAAATCTTATTGAGTTAACTGAATAAAGGTTATATGAGATCTCTCTGTATTGTTCCTTATAAATGCATGTGAATCTACGATTGTGACAAAATAAATAATTTAATAAAAAATAATATAACTTTTTGCAGCATTCCTTATGTTCAGAGGGGGGAAATCAGAACAGCGTATATATTAAATAGGGAAATTGTTGATTATAATGTCAGCCCCATAAAATAGAATACTGTGCAGAACCGAAAGAGAAGCTGCACTGCAGAACTATTCATACAGCAGATGCCATTTTTTTAAATTAAATGCACACATATAGTTTGGTTCCTGTATAAATGTCCTCACCCTGCCTCTCAAGGGTGGTGATATTGCCACAAACAGGTTGACAATAGATTCTTGGGGGAGGGGGGGTCCTAAGAAATCTTATCCTTTTTGCATATAAAGCACAGATATAGAGTGCATAAACAATAAATGATACATCTAGAGCAGTAGTTGGCAAACTTCGGCTCGCAAGCCGCGGTTTGCCACTCTGTTGACTAATGAGTTTGCCGACCACAGATGTAGAGTATTAAAATACTTCTCTTGGGAGAGAACCAAGATGGCGGCATAGGTAAAATACCTATCTTGCCGTCATACACAGCAATTTTAAAACTACAACTTAACAAAAGAACAAACACCTTCCAGAATCACCGGAAAACTGGCTGAGTGAAAATTCCACAAATAAAAGTGAAGATAAGACATTGTGACTCCGAGGAGCGGCGGCAGACAGCGTTGAAGATACGCGCAGAGAGAGGTTTGGAGGGCGTGCCAGTGGAGAGGGCGGGCAGCTGAAAACCGGCCAGTTTTCTCAAACGGGGAGACAAAGATGTCCCACTGGACTGATTCTCCAGCTCTGGGTGAAGTCCAGGGAACCCACTATCATACAGGGTAAAAACTGGACAGTGGGAGGACACGCCGAAGCTTGGGTGCTGCAGGGGTCTGCCGGCTTGTGGAGAAGTCGAGCTTGTGCGGAGTGCATGTGAACTTGGGAACAGCGCAGATGCCTGACCACGCAGAGAGCACTCGTGACTTGCTCTTTCATTCGGGAAACCATCAGACTGCTTTGTTTTTTTCGACTCTGGGTGAGACGTTGGGTGTGCAGACTCATTTGGGGAGAGTCTGAATTCTCCGGCAGCTGGTGGAACTCGGCAGCGGCTCTGTCTCAGAGGTGCTGGTGGCCATTGCCCCCGGCACAGAGTCCCTGGGGCAGCATAGGGCGGAGCTAAGGCTGTCTGCTTGGCCCAGAGACTCTGCCCATCCAACTTGAGCACAGCTGAACTTCACAGACAATTGGCCTGGAGGTCAACCCTCCAAGTGCTAACAACGATTAACCTGAGCTGAACTTCAGCAAGACTGTGCAACCCATATCCACCTCAGGTAACTGGGGAGGCTGAGCCACTGTCCCTTGTAGGACGTCTACCACACAAAGCTAATTGACCAACTCAGGGAAGCAGCCACCATGCAGAGACATGGAAAGAAATCAGATGTGAAAGAAATGGAGGGGAAAAAACGACTGGACATGGAATTCAAAACCACGGTTATAGGGCTTCTCAAGAGGCTCCTACAAAAGGTCGAGACCTATAAGGAAATAAGCAAGACCTACAAGGAAATGAATGAGACCCTCAAGAATATGAATGAGACCTGCAAGGAAATGAACAAGACCAACGTGGAAATGAATGAGTCCTACAAGGAAATGAACGAGACCCTCCAGGATATGAACGAGACTCTCAAGGATATGAAAAAGGACCAACCAGAAATTAAGCATACACTGACTGAAATAAAAAATATTATACAAAGACCTAAAAGTGCTCTGGAGCACCCCAAGAACCAAGTTAAAGATTTGAAATACAATGAGGTAAAATCCACTCGGCTAAAAAAGCAAGAAACCAAAAGAATCCAAAAAATTGAAGATAGTGTAAGGGGCCTCTGGGACAACCTCAAGCATACCAACATCCGAATTATAGAGGTGCCAGAAAAAGAGAGAGAGCAAGACAATGAAAACCTATTTGAAGAAATAGTGACTGAAAACTTCCCATACCTGGTGAAAGAAATTGACTTAGGAGTCCAAGAAGTGCACCGAACCCCAATATATAGGAACTCTAAGAGGACCACACCAAGGCACATCATAATTAAAATGCCAAGAGCAAAAGACAAAGAGAATATTAAAAGCAGCAAGAAAAAACAGTTAATTACCTATAAGGGAGCACCCATACGACTGTCAGCGGATTTCTCAACAGAAACGATGCAGGCCAGATGGGAGTGGCAAGAAATATTCAAAGTGATGAATAGCAAGAATCTACAACCAAAATTACTCTACCCAGCAAAGCTATCATTCAGAATTGAAGGTCAGATAAAGTGCTTCGCAGACAAGAAAAAGCTAAAGGAGTTCATCACCACCAAACCAGTATTATATGAAATGCTGAAAGATATTCTTTAAGAAGAGGAAGAAGAAAAAAATAAAAGTGTAAATTAGGAACAACAAATACACATCTATCAACAAATGAATCTAAAAATCAAGTGAATTAATAAGCTGATGAACAGGATAAACTGGTGAATGTAACAGAATCACGGACATAGAGAGGGAATGGACTGACAATTCTTGGGGATAAAAGGGTTGTGGGAAGTGCAGCAAGAGACTGGACAAAAATCATGCAACTATGGGAGAGGACAGTGGATGGGGACGAGGGCAGAGGGTGGGATGGGTACCAGGTGGAGGGGAGCTATAGGGGGAAAAAAGGAACAATGTAATTAATAAACTGAACAATAAAGATAAAATAAATAAATAAATAAATAAATAACCAGGCAGGACAAAAAAAAAATACTTCACTTGGTTTAGGGGAGAAATGTCTCAAAAGACTCTAGGAGAGTGATAACGAAAAAAACAACAACAAACTGTTAAGATTCCTAGCCTAGACCAGCAGCTCTCAACCTCTGTGCTGTTGACATTTTGTTCTAGATAACTCTTACTGTGGGGGACTGTCCTGTAGCTTGTAGGATTTTTAACGGCAGCCCTGGCTTGAGACCCATTAGGTTATGCCAGTAGCACCAATGCCCAGTGTGACAATCAAAAATATCTCCAGAAATTGCCAAATGTCCCTGAAAGGTACACTCACCCCAAGCTGAGGATCACTAGACAGAGGACTGACAGTCACACCCCAAACTCCAGGTGTGGGGCAGCCTGTGCAGCAGAAGTGATGGATCCAGAGTGCTTTCCTTTTGACAAATAGGATATATTCAGGGCTTATTTGTGTCATTAAAATTAATTTTTCAAAAACTGCTCTAACTGGGAATGCAGTCCTGAAGGTGGGAAGGGACCTGGGAGGCCCCTGAGACTTGGATCTGACCCCAGCCCATCCCCTGCTTGCTCTAGGACCACCGGCCAACCCTTTCCCCCAACTCAGTGACCCCCTATTTTCCCCATCCTCTTGTGCACGCACCATGAAGCTGACACTCTCCACCATCCCTCCATTCTCCACGTTCCACCCCAAGCTCATGCCGCCCTCGTCTGCCTGGAACAGTCTTCCTCATCTCTGGACTCGGATGTCCCGTCCTCCAGGAAACCCTTGTGACCTCCCACCAGCTTTTAAAGGAACCTCCCCTGTGATTCCACAGAAGCTGGGATGTCCCTCCATGAAACAATGCACGCCACACCTGTCTATGGACAGAGCACGGTGGGTGTTCCACGGGACCCCTCCCCATCCAGGCCTCTCTGAAATGAGGTCATAAGAACATTTATCGAGGGTAAAACTGCTGTTCTGAAACTTTGGCCACTGTTCACCCCTGCTTGCTCCAAACAAAAGAACTATTGCTTTAGTTTCCAGCTTGCGACCTTGAAGGCTAGGAAAAAAAACCCTTTGAAGACTAGAACCAGATGAGTAACCGGTCGGCACCAATTATGCAGCTACACCACCTGTTTTTACAAGATAGGACCACTTTCCCACATCTATCAGAATACATAGTTAGAAGATAAGGAGCGGGCAATAGGGTCATTCATAGTCTATGGGTACCCCTTCCCCAGATGCAGCCTTGGGGGCTGTTTGCCAAACACAGGGCAATAACATTTATGGTTCAGACCCTTTAAAAGGACTGCCTGCACCCGGGGCGGGGTGGCCGTGGGTGTTAGGTCTCCGCACGGTGCCCCCCAGACCATCCTGGCCAGTGTTCAATACATCCTTGCCTGCTTATTTCCAACTTAACCGCCGCCACGGTCGTTCGCAACTGGTCATGGAAGTCGCCCCACAACACTCTCCACCTCGCTCTCTGCTGGGCCCCGTGCCCTCTGAGTCAGGTTGGCTCAGCAGTGTCAGAACCCAGCAAGGACAGAGTGGGAAAGACAGCAAGGTCAGTGCTGAGTCCCCACTGGCTGGCCCCTGGCAGGCCCTCTTGGCAGAGCCTGACTTCCTCTTCCTAAGGCCACAGCTTCTGCGCCACCCTGGAACGGCTCTGTAACTCCTCCTCCGCTTGTCCTTTGGCCCCTGAGGGGGCAGCAGCTTCCCTCGAGCTGCACCATCTCCCATTAGCACCTTCCCCCGGTCCCCACCTTGGAAACGCCCCTTCCCTGAGCTCTCTCCACTTGCCCTTCTCCAATGGTCCTGACACAGCCCTGATTGGACACACACATCAATCCCCAACTCACATCTGCGCTCCTCGGGCACAAGAGCAGGGTGTTTCCATTTTGTTTTTAATCTCAGAACTCCAGTGGCCGGCACTGGGAAGACCTACACAGGGCAGGGCTCAGTGACAGCTCACTGACAAAGGGATGCCTGAATGGAGGTTAGAAGAGCAAATGGACTAACAGATGGACAGGTGGGCAGATGGACAAGCGTGCGGAGGGGTAGATGACTGGGTAGACAAACAGATGCTGCTTCCACAAACATTAATAACAGGTGGAGTTCCTTGAGTGCTCACATCTGTCAGGTCTTCATATGTATTCACCCAACCTCTAAACACTGTCTATGAAGCATTATGGAGAGAAGCTTGGAGCCCTGACTAGTTTGCCTCAGGGGCTAGAGCACTGGCCTGCGGACCGAAAGGTCCCAGGATTCATTCCCATCAAGGGCATGTACCTTGGTTGCAGGCACGTCCCCAGTAGGGGGCGTGCAGGAGGCAGCTGATCAATGTTTCTTTCTCATCGATGTTTCTAACTCTCTATCCCTCTCTCTTCCTCTCTAGAAAATCTATAAAATACATTAAAAGAGAGATAGAGAGAGAAGCTTGGATGGGTTAGGTCACTTGCTTAAGAGCACAGCTAGGAAGTGACAAGGCCAGTACCAATCCCAGGGCCTCCAGAGCCTGCACTCTGACAACGTGGGGGTGGGGCTAGCTGCCTCCAGGACCTCAAGGTCCAACGTTATCTATGGGGACACTCTCCTGTCCCACACCTGTACCCCACCCCCAGACTCTGGGCAGTCCTTGTTCTTTTCACTGTGGGCCCAGCTCCAGCACACGTCCCTCCAAGACCGTCCCTCACCCCCACTTACCCCAAACATCTCTGAGGATGTCTGACCTGCAAGTACGGGGCCCAGGAAGCACCAAGCTCTTCCTACTCCAAGTCAGCAAACCCTTGTGTATATCTTGGCAGGAGCTGGGCAGGTCTGCAGGTTTCTATTCAAGAAAACCCTCTTTCCTGGGGTCCCTGGGTGGGTAAAGAGCACAGCTCTGGGGACCTGAGGTGTAAGCCTCAACCCCAGCTCCGGGACGCTGCCCTGGACATTGCCCTCAGAGCCTGCGAAACCAGGACTCCTGGTGCTGCCTTGCTGGATGATGGCAAAGAGCAGGCGGAATGGCGAGGAACTCAGCCGCAGGGTGGTGAGCAGTCATTGCCACCACCCCTCCTTCGGCCAGCTTTGTTCGCCAGCTCCCATTTCCCCAAACATTTCTGCAGAAAACTATCTGATTCAAGCGTCTCTGGGAGGATTGCCAAAAAGCTTTTCTCCCCATTTGGCCAATTAGGAAACTGAAGCACAGAGAGCTTGAGAGGCCTGTCGGAGGCCATGTGGCAGGACAGGGGCAGAGCTGGGCTTGAGCCCCGGCCCCCGCCTCCCGCCGCACAGCCCCGCCTGGCTCTGCTGTGGAAGCAGCGGCATCGCTCATTTCCCTCCGTGTTTATGCACAGCACGTTCGGAGCAGGGCCCTTGGTGATTACAGCGCCTCGGGACAGAGCAGCCCAGCTGAAACGTTAGCGGAAAAACAAAACGGAAAACAAAGCAACGGCATCGACAGGGACATCCCCAGGCGGGAGCACAGGAGTGCCGCTGAGGGCGTGACCTCATCCTAGGAGCTCAGGAGGCGACCTTGGCCGGCCTTCTGGATTTCAGTCA
>CM050516.1:3680000-3715000 GCA_027563665.1 Antrozous pallidus | reverse complement strand
GTGGTTCCTGTCTCATACTGGTGACAGGAAGTTGTAAGGGGCACATGTTGTGAGGGGATGGCAAGACAGGAGGACCTGGTGTTGTGGAGCGGAGGTGAGTGAATGACCACTGGAGCCCAGACCAAATTAAAATTTAAGGAGCCTTTATTAGCCAGCCTGGTGACTGCTCTGCCATTCTCCACACAGGGAGTTCGGAGAGCAGCTCTGACCCTTTGTGCAGGACCGCTTTTCAGCACATTCACCACATCTTGTTCTTGCAGAGCAAGTAACCCAAGACAAAACAGTTTTTCCCAAGCTACGTCAGGGTCATGCCATTGACGACCATGCCACCCACAGGGTCATCCTGTTCTTCAGAAAGCTGACAGAGTTCTATCTTGCAAGGCCTACGTGCTTGGAAGGGGCCATGAGACCATATCTCAAGGCCTGGCCTGGTGTCAGCATTGACAACTCTATCTGGGGCACGGTCCATGGTCTCAGCAGTGCTCAAAAATTCCCACTCTCTAGCACTGATAGAAGATGAGGCTGGGAGTGGGCAGGCATAGGTTTGCAAAGATCTTGGGTAGCATGCTGAGGCATCTGGACTCGATCCTATAGATAATGAGGAGTGACTGAGGTTGAATCTGTGTTAACTAAAGGTCACCCAGGGAGTTGACACGAAGAATTAGCAGGAAGAGAACGGAATCGAGAGGGCTGAGAAGGCTGTTGCAGTCACCTGGGCATCAGATGACGAGGCTTAAGCTTAGACAGGGAGTGAGGTGGGGGTGGGGAGATGACATCAGGTCCAACAATGGATTAGACACAAGGAATGAAAAAGCAAGTCTCTGATGATGCCCAGAGACTTCTTGACCAACTGGTCCCATCCACCAAGTGAGATGGGGAAGATGAGTGTGAAAGCAGCTTTGGGGGTAAGAAGAGGAAGGCTCCTGTGTTGGCCATTTAATGAGCTTGAGAGGCAGACCGAAGGAGAATTCCAGAAACATGCAGGCCTACTGAGGAGATGACATTTCAGAAGAGGAGCTGTTCTAGCTGCTTGACTCCGGTGAAAACCACCCCCTGCGTTGAAGTATCTAATGGCCTGGCTCCATTCAATACCTCCCCGCAGGAGCCAGCGTGGAAAAAGCCACAACTCTGAGACCATCTCTACAGGAGCAGAAATTCCTAGCTCTGCTGATGTGGCTTCGGACATATGAGTTCATGCCTCTGAGCCTCTGTTTCCTCATCAATGACATGGAAAGAAGGAAAAATACATTCATGGACTATACTGAGAATAAAGGAGAAAATAGATATAAAGCACCAAGCTTCATGCCTGGAACACAGTAGGTGTTCGATAAATGATGCTAGTAACCAGCAATAGTATTTTATTTGTAATCTATAAAATGTCAAAGAGTCGTAATTCTGGAGTGGGGGGTTGAGCGATTCCAAGGGATATGAGAAACAGATATTGATTCATCTCAGTTCAACAAGAGTTTCCTGGCTTCCCTGGGTGCTCAGGCCTGTGATAGATGCTAGTAATTTGGGATGACCTTCCAGAGTTTGCCATGCTTCTCCCTGTCTTCTCTCTCTCTCCCTCCCTCTCTCTATCCCTCTCTCTCTCTCTCTATCCCTCTCTCTCTCTCTCTCTCTCTCTCTCTCTCTCTCTCTCACACACACACACACACACACACACACCCAAGCGGACAGTCAAAATCACCAAGGGGGGGCTCTCCCCAATTACATAGGAGCTCTCGAGAGCTGAGTCAGACATTCCACGCTGGGCTCCGAACACAAAGAGACAAGTCATGCCTAACCTGCACCCTGGGGGCTTAGAGCCCAGAGCTGAGCATCAGTGAGTCTTGAATGAGCTTTTTCTCCAGGAACTATGTCTACCCCCACCCCGGGCTCCCTGCCCAGGCACAAGGCTGCCAGCCATCTGTGTCCTTGAGAGCATGCTGGGCTCCTGACCCAGGCAGCAGCTGGTCCACTACCTGCTGCCCCCAACCCGGCACCCGTCCAACCCCGAGGGCAGAGAGAGAGAGAACCCAAGAGCTGGGAAGGAGCATGGACCTCATCCAGAGCGAGGAACATGCACCTCAAGAGCCCTGGAGCCAGAAAGAGGCTTGATCTTTATCGAGCTTTGGCCCTTGTGCAGCTGTGTGGGCTGCAGCAGTCACTGTCCACTCCGGGCTTCGGTGTCCTGATCTATAAAAGAGGGACAGGAAAGCTACCTCAGAGGATTGCTGGCAGGATTGTGCAGGAGCTCCGTTAGGGCTCTCTGCTCGGAAATGACAGACATTCACTGAATGCCAACTTAAGAAAAACAGACTGGCTCAAAGTGTAACTGAAAAGTTTAATAGTAGATCTGACTTCCGAAAGCAGATGCTCAAACAACATCATCGGAAATCACCTCTGCTCAGTTCTTGTGTCCTCCAGGATTGCTTTGTTTTTACACAGAGCTTCCCTTGAAGGAGCCCCAGACTTACGTCCTACCAATGGAGAGAGAAAGAGAGAGCACTTCTATCCCAACAGCCTTAAACTGGCCCTAGTTGGCTTTTATAAGTTACACCGAGGGGTGTGGTTTGTCAGGTCACTGGTTTACTGCGCAGCCAGAGTAACCAGAACGCCATGCACACAGAGGGAAAGGCACTTGCAAGGATTCTGATGTGAAAGTATTAGAGACATCCTGGGAAATGTTTTGAGTTCATGCTATTTGTGCAGAAACGAGCCTCTTGAGAAGTGTGTTGCCCAAGTCAAACGAAAAAATAAAGAATTCTGTAATGAGCTGTCAAGTTTTACTGAAAAATAATATACATACCCTCGAAAAATCCAATCCTTTAAATGGATTCTTGTTTGTCCTTAAAATCAGCACGTGCTTTCGATTTTGACTGGCGTGCCGCTGTTAAACGTAAGGTATCATTAATTCTATTCCCTATTTTAACTCCTGGCCAAATCAAATCAAAGTCTATCAACCTGGCCTGTGTCGTTGGCTGACACTCATGAAATCTTACTAAACTGCACACCTTGCCACTTTTTCCTTTCCACCCATTACCTCCTTGGAGCCTGACATGTTCTCAGATAGAAAAACACGGGTGACCCCGACGTCCAGGTGAGCAAACTGAGATCCGGGCCAAGGGCCCAGAACCCCCAGAGATAGGACTAAGTCTTCAAGTCCACATTTGTTCATAACGAAGCCCTTGCTTCTTAGGAGATGAGTTGCTAGAAAAACAAATTCAAAGCTGCCCCAAATGGTAAAACATGGTCTGAGCACAATGTCTTGGTCCCCCACTCGGCACAGAAATATGCCTGATAGCCTGTTTTATGGCCTCCATGGTTCTAGACACTGAACGCCACCACCTGTGAGTCCAGGGGGTGGCATGCCCGCCCTCTGGCTCCTTGACATCTCACTATTACCTCCCATTGACCAGATCCCTGGTTGTCTCCAAGCCAGCTCCACTCTGTTGTCTTCTTCATCTCATGTTTATCAAATATCCACTAAAACCTAATGCTCTTGCCAGAGCCATCAAGCCCTCCTGAAATTTGGTAGCATTCATCTTGGATAAAACTACTGTTTGAATTTTGATCTTGTTTGCTTGCTTACAGCAAAAGGGTAGAGACTCCAGCTTCCAGATTGAGACCTTGAGGCCTACATAAATCTCTTTGTAGACCATAAAGGAATCACCCAATGGCGCCAGGAGTTGAACTGTACCTTTTGCTTTCGAGAGATAGGACTACATTCCCACGTCTAGCAAGAGGTATGGTTAGAGATAAGAAGCAGGCAACAGGGTCAATCATAGTCCACTGGCAACTCCCTACGACCTTGACAGATGTTCTCGGAATTTAAAACAATGAAAATTTATGGTTCAGACCCCTTTAAAAGGACTGCTTGCACCTGGGGCTGTGAGGCCGTGAGTGTTTGGTCTCCACTGGTGTGGTGCCCTCTGACCGTCCTGGTCAGTTCAATGAATCCTTGCTTGATGCTTGCTTATTACCAACTTAACCGCCTCTGTGGTCATTTGCAACTGGTCATGGCAGTTGCCCCACAACACTCCCACCTCTACTTCTCTGACCTCCCCTGTAACTACTTCCCCTTGCTCAGGCCACACCAGCCAGCTGGCTTTGCCTCAGATATGCTGGGCACAATCCCACCAGAGGGCTCTGCGGTCCCTGTTCTCCACCCACATGACTCATTCACAGGCTTCCTTCAAGTTTCTTCTTAAACATCACCTTGTCAGTGCGGTCTTCTCGACCCATCAGAACAAATGTACACATCCCCGTCCCACCCTGTTATATTTTTTTCCATGACAAATATCACGACAAATGTCTGCACACCTTTATGTGTTTACTGTGTGTCTCCCTGGCCATGAGAAGGTGGCACCTGAAGGCCTGCGTTTGTTTTGTTCGTTGATTAATTCTAAGTACCTGTAACTGTTCTTAACACATAGTGGGTGTTCAATAAATATTTGTGGAATTGGTGAATGCTATTAATACATACTCTCTTGCTTTTAGGGCTTCCTAGACATGGGTGACACCAGCCTAAGTGCCCGCCATGTCAGGAGACCCTCGTTAGAGCCCCTTTCTCTCTTGAGGTGCTCCTCCCCATCCCCATGACAGTGTGGGGGGGTGTTAAATGGTACCCAGAATGCCACAGACTAAAAAAAAAAAATCCTCTTTCCTTCTCTCTTTAACTTCACACTTTTATGCCTGCAAGGCTGCACAAAATTGTTTGAAAATCAACCAATGTATTCTTCCTGGGGGGACTGGCGCCTCTCTTTTCCTAAGGGTACTTAGCACCTATATTTTACTAGGGGCCCAGTGCATGAATATGTGCACCTTGAAAGGAACTGTGAGCCATAAGGCTGTGGTGGGCCCAGGGGCAGGTCTTGGCCCATCCTCCATGCCCCCTGCCCAGCCCCCCCAACTGCAGCCCCGCTCCCCCCTCCCATCCCCTGTCTGCCGGCAGCCCTGCTCCTGCCACTTCCACTCCCACATGCTGACATGGCACCACTTGCAGCTGCAGATGGCATGGAGCGACTGGGGCCCAACCCAGCAGCTGATTCGAGTTGCTGCCCAATAGCCCCTCAGGAGCAGGGGGAGGTGGAGAAGCCCTGAGGGGCAATCAGGGCTGGCAGCTGCTGCTGGCACTCACTGACGGCACCAAGTGAGCAGGTGCAGACGCCGGCAGCAGGTGTGAGTGCCCGGCCAGACCATGGCACGTGGGAGCAAAGAATTTTCAGTAACCACCAGAGATTCACCCTGATGACAACGACCAGCACCCTGCCTTGGTCTGGCGCCCCTGATCACCTGTTCCACCATCCTGTCGAGGCCAATGCCCACTATGCTCCACACGCACCCACAGGTGGTCAGCGCACATCATAGCAACCGGTTGTTTAGTTGTACCACTGTTCCACCTATTTGGATTTTAGGGTTTTACGTATATAGATTTCTGCCTCGGTGGCCTCAGCTGACACTGAGATAGAAGCAGTCTATTGTAACACCTGTTACACATACATCATATCACTGAATGTTCAGGAGGACCCTCTGCAACATGGATGTCTGTGTCTTCATTTTGCAGGTGGGGAAACCAAGGCTCAGAAAGTTCTTCCCCTCTAGTCTTTGAGACTGGATAAATGCTGACAAATTACCTGTCTCTGAGCTGCCCCAGAGAGTTGTGGGTATTGCTGTCCTCGGCACCTGGAAGCCTCCACCAGACAGTGAGTTGGGGTCCGTTTACCTGCTGTTTTCTCTTCGGGGCTCTGCATTCCACCCATTCATGTGTACATTCTCGACCCCCAGCCAGACAGCACCCAGAGAAGCTGCTGGCCCTGATCACTGCTGTAAGCAGCTTGATTGAGACACAAGTGCATGCGATTATTAGCCTTAAGTGAGGTTTCGGGATTATCTGTGGATTTTCTCCAGCCTTCTGGCAGACACAATGGAGAAGGCACAGGCTATAATGGTTTTAGATCCCAGGAGAGCGGGGACCAGCACCCTCAAGACTTAAATTCTACCAAAGCTTGAAAATCAAGTGGATTTGAATTTGAAGCCCAGCTCTGTGACTTCAGACAAGTCACTGCCCTCTCTGAGCCTGTCACCTTTCTCTGCACAAGGAAGTGGAGACAAGCTAAGATATATTCTTTGACATCAGAAAGGGAACACTCCCAAATTCTGGTTTGAAGATTTCACACACAACTGTAAAGCTTGGAATTAACTGCCTCTATGCTTCTTACCTCCTATTGCAACTCCTCAGCAACATCTACATAAAACAACAACAATAGTATCACCCAACACTTACTGAGCTCTCTTTAAATGCAAGCATTTGTCAGGCACATTAACATTTAATCCTCTCAATAATCCCCTCAAATTGATTGTTTTACTCTCATTTTACATCTGAGAATATTTGGCTTCATGTGGTTTGTACAATGTCACAAAGGCAGTGAGGGGTAAGAACTGGCCATCAACCCAAGTTCTGTTCTCCAAGGCCCCATGTGACCTTCTGCTAAATGCCTCCACTGCATGTGCCATGATTTCTGTGAAATACTCTAATACAGTTTGAACCGGCTTCCCTAGAGTGATCGTGAGGCCATCTGATTCAACAGCTTCTGCAAGCACTTCCTAGACTTGCCTCTCTGAGTCTTGTTTATTCATCTGAAAATGGAGGGTGAGCACACGTCCCTGGATGAGATATAACTTCTTAAGAAATATCATTTTCCTTCTTTTCTCCTAAGAAATTAATACAAATTGACTTGCTGAAACGATGACAACTGGGATTTAGAAACACCAATAAAACACAGGAAAATAAGACAAGTGTGAAATTGATAATGTTGGAAATTGTCTACCAACCACAATGCTACAACTTTTGAGATGTGATACACAGCACTAACACTAAACCAGGTGACATGAAGAATAGTGGGAAAGGTGTCATTCCCACTGATTCAATACACATTCATTGAGTCAGTTTTCCCAGCACTGTGGGTTCAGAGATAAACACAACTGACATGTCCTTGCTCTCATGGAGATACACTCTGGTGAGAAAAACAGAAAGGAACAATGTTTTGGAGAGCAACAAGTGTTATAAAAAATGAAACAGGTGGCTATATAAAGGGTAATTTGGGAGAAAAGGGACAATTTTTGGAGAATGTAGGCAGGTAAACCTTCTTAGAGAAGACATTTGTACAAAGGCTTGAATATTGAGAAATCGTTAGCCATGGAAAGAGCTGAGGCCCCGATCTAGGAATGAGCAATGTATACTCCAGAAATGAGAAAGAACTCTGGCTGGTGTGGAGTGAATAATAATAAGACTGAAAGGACAGGTGGGGTCAGACCATGTGAAACCTTATAGGTCATGATAAGAAGTTTGGATTCTATTATGACTTCAACAGAAATAATGCCTTTAAAATTTTAGGAGGCTAATAACTTTCATACTTTTAAAAGCCACATTGGACCCAAACAAATATGGACACTTGATTAATGACCAAAAAAAACATACAGAGCAGTGCAGAGAAAATTATTTCTTTCAATAAATGATTCAGGGAGAACTAAGATGGCGGCATAGGTAAAGCACCTATCTTGCCGTCATAATCAGCAATTTTAATACTACAACTTAACGAAAGAACAAACACCTTCCAGAATCACCGGAAAGCTCGCCGAGTGAAAATTCCACAAATAAAAGTGAAAATAAGGCACTGTGACTCGGAGGAGCGGCGGCGGACAGCGTTGAAAGATTCGCGCGGAGAGAGGTTTGGAGCGCGCGCCACGGAGAGGGCAAGCGGCTGAAAACCGGCCAGTTTTCTCGAACGGGGAGACAAAGACGTCCCACTGGACTGATTCTCCAGCTCTGGGCGAAGTCCAGAGAACACACTATCATACGGGGTGAAAACTGGACAGTGGGAGGGCACGCCGAAGTTCAGGCACTGCAGGGGTCTCCCGGCTTGTGGAGAAGGCAGCTTGCGCACGAACAGCTCAGCTGCGTGACGGCGCAGAGAGTGCTCTGCGACTTGTCTCTCATTCGGAAAACTGTCAGACTGCTTTGTTTTACCACCCTGGGTGAGACATTGCGCATGCAAAGTCATTTGGGGAGAGTCTGAATTCCCAGGCAGCCAGTGGAGCTCAGCAGCGGCTCTCTCTCAGAGGTGCTGGCAGCCATTGCCCCCGGCACAGAGTCCCCAGGGCTGCATAGGGCGGAGCTAACACCGTCTGCTTGGCCCGGAGACTCTGCCCATCCAACCTGAGCACAGCTGAACTTCACAGAATATTGGCCTGTAGGTCAACCCTCCAAGTGCTAACAACGATTAACTGAGCTTAACTTCAGCAAGACTGTGCAGCACATATCCACCTCAGGTAACCGGGGAGGCTGAGCCACTGTCCCTAGTAGGAAGTCTACCACACAAAGCTAATTGACCAACTCAGGGAAGCAGCCACCATGCAGCGACATGGAAAGAAATCAGATGTGAAAGAAATGGAGAGAAAAAAACCACTGGACATGGAATTCAAAACCACGGTTATAGGGTT
The DNA here is from genome assembly GCA_027563665.1 of Antrozous pallidus. Taxonomy (NCBI): domain Eukaryota; kingdom Metazoa; phylum Chordata; class Mammalia; order Chiroptera; family Vespertilionidae; genus Antrozous; species Antrozous pallidus. The sequence goes on along the minus strand of CM050516.1, from coordinate 3,706,516 downwards.
TTTCAAGAGGCTCCAACAAAAGGTCGAGGCCTATAAGGAAATAAGCAAGACCACAAAGGAAATGAATGAGTCCTACAAAGAAATGAACAAGACCCTCAAGGATATAAAGGAGACTCTCAAGGATATGAAAAAGGACCAACCAGAAATTAAGCATACACTGACTGAAACAAAAAATATTATACAAAGACCTAAAAGTGCTCTGGAGCACCCCAAGAACCAAGTTCAAGATTTGAAATACAAAGAGGTAAAATCCATTCGGCTAGAAAAGCAAGAAACCAAAAGAATCCAAAAGATTGAAGATAGTGTAAGGGGCCTCCAGGACAACCTCAAGCATGCCAACATCCGAATTATAGGGGTGCCAGAAAAAGAGAGAGAGCAAGACAATGAAAACCTATTTGAAGAAATAGTGACTGAAAACTTCCCACACCTGATGAAAAAAATTGACTTAGGAGTTCAAGAAGTGCACCGAACCCCAATATATAGGAACCCTAAGAGGACCACACCAAGGCACATCATAATTAAAATGCCAAGAGCAAAAGACAAACAGAGAATAATAAAAGCAGCAAGAGAGAAACAGTTGGTTACCTATAAGGGAGCACCCATACGATTGTCAGCGGATTTCTCAACAGAAACGATGCAGGCCAGACGGGAGTGGCAAGAAATATTCAAAGTGATGAACAGCAAGAATCTACAACCAAGATTACTCTATCCAGCAAAGCTATCATTCAGAATTGAAGGTCAGATGAAGTGCTTTGCAGATAAGAAAAAGCTAAAGGAGTTCATCACCACCAAACCAACATTATATGAAATGCTGAAAGATATTCTTCAAGAAGAGGAAGAAGAAAAAGGTAAAGATGAAAATTATGAACAACAAATACACATCTATCAACAAATGAACATAAAAATCAAGTGAATTGATAGGCTGTTGAACAGGATAGACTGGTGAATATAACAGAGACATGAACATAGAGAGGGAATGGACTGACAATTCTTGGGGAGAAAAGGGTTGTGGGAAGTGCAGCAAAAGACTGGACAAAAATCTTGCAACAATGGGAGAGGACAGTGGGGAGGGGGAGGTGAGGGTGGAGGGTGGGATAGATACACGGTGGAGGGGAGCTATAGGGGGATAAAAAGGGGAAACAATGTAATTAATAAACTGAACAATAAAGATAAAAATAAAATAAAATAAAATATCAAAGAACAAAAAAATAAATAAATAAAATAAATGATTCAGTGTCGATAGGGAAGCCATATGGCCAAAAAAAGAAATCTTAATCTCTATTTTATACTACACACTAAAATCAATTCTATGTGGATTGTAAATATAAATATAGAAAGTAAGACAATACAGATTCCAAAAGGTAACAAGGAGAATGTATTCATGATGTTGAATAGACAGAAATTTCTTAAACAGAGTACAAACAGCACTAACCATGAAGAAAAAATTGATAAATTTAACTATTATAGAATAGCAACTTTGGTTTATCAAAAGATATCATCAACAGAGAAAAAGGACACAAGCTGGGAGAAATATATATATATGATATCTATACCTATACCTATCACATCAAAGGACTTCTAGCCAGAATACATATAGAATTCCCACAAATCAATAAGAAAACAACAGTTATAACAATAGAAAAATTGACCCCAAAAATGAATAAGGAATTCACAAGAGAAGTTTTCCAAATAGTCATTAGACATGTGGAAAAGTACTTCATTAGTCATCAGTTAAATTCAAATTAAAACCACTACTTATTCATCACATACAGATAATGGCTAAAAGTAAAAACGTATTACAATAGCAAGTGCTGGTGAAGATATGGAACAACTACTATACTCCATAAGTAGGCAGCTTACGGGAGTGTAAATTGGTATCTCTACTTTTAACAGTATCTACTGGAAAGATAACCAACAGAAACCTGACATACATTCATCAAAAGATCTATACAAACTTTGGAAACAACCCAAAAATGCATCAACAAATTAAGAAATAGTCATATCATGGAACACTACACAGCAATGAAAAGTAAAACATTGCTGACAAAGGACACCCATAAATGAATCTCGCAAACATGACAATGAGCAAAAGAAGCCAAACACAAAGTAATACATACTGCATGACTTCATAAATCAGTAACATTAACCTATAGTGTCAGAAGGCAGAATTGTGGTTACCTCTGAGGAGGAGTAACGGAACAATAATAACTGGGCACCATGATGGAGACTCGTCATACTCCTTTTCACTACCCGAGTGCTGGTTGCACAGCTGTGCTCACTTTGTGATAATTAAACTGTGCACATAGTTGGTGCTTTTTTTGTATAGTGTGTGTGTGTGTGTGTGTGTGTGTGTGTGTATTGAGAGAGAGAGAGAGAGAGAGAGAGAGAGAGAGATTTAATCACTCTGGGAAGCAATAATGGAACCAGAGAGACCAGTCAGGAAGCTATTGTGATAACACAGAAAGGAGATTGTGATGGTGTGGATGAGGGGTTGTGGTGGAGAGAGACAGAAGTAGATTAATTTGGGATATATTTTGGTGGGAGAGCTTAATTGACTTGCTGATAGATTGGGTGCTGAGGAAATGGAAGACTTCAACAGTGGTCCATGGGTTTATGACCCATGCAGCTGGGCAGATGCTGATCCAATGGCCCAGATGAGGAAGACAGGAAAGGAACTGGCACTGTTCAGATGCCTTCATATGTTACCTCACTTATTTCCTCCAACAGCCTTTCTTGTTAGCTATTTTCTATCCCCATTTTACAGAGAGGAAACTGAGACTCTCAGAGATGAAATTATTTGTCCAGTTTTATAAGGCCTCGGAGGAAACAGAATGGAAAGATTTTCTCTGGGAGGCAGTCGGGTCTACGGCCAGGGTTTGAAGCCTGCCTCTGTAAGGGTACATACAACCTTGGGCAAGTCTCTTGACTTCTCTTTTCTTCATCTGTGAAGTGTGGATAAGAATCATATCTACCTTCATAGGGTTAAAGTACTGGTTGCCAGAAGCCAGTTTCAGCATGTCAGAATCGCAAGAGTTTCATCAAAAGGTTGATGGAACTTGGAGACTCAACAAGGGCTGAATCACATATGTTGTCACCTGTTGGGAATGGCTGAAGGCATTTCCCCAGATCTGAAAAGGATGATTGTTGGCTGCCAGACAGCTCAGGGCATCTTCATCTACATGTTATTGCCTCCTACTGGCCAAACACCTGAACAGCCGTAGGCTATTCCCCATTCTGACAATGGACTCTGTAGAGGAAACCCTACCCTTTGAAGTGTATATCTCCACCTTACCTTAGGACAAATTGTGCTAATAAAAAGCCAGGGGTCCTGAGACAGAGAGAACTTAGCTCCTTTAGCTAGGCTCCTCTGACCCCAATGCCTCTCAAAATTATCTTTCATCTCTGGACTATTATTTAATCTACACAAGGCCCTTCTCAGGATTCCAGAACCCTTCTAGATGCCGGGTCAAGACCACCGTCATTAAATCACACCCAATATCCGGCACGTGGTGGGTTTTAAAGGGGTCTGACACAAGATACAAGTCATCTGTCTGTAAGTTAGCCATTATTAGGGTCCATGTGGACTTTCACACAGACATGGAAAAACAGAAGGTAGATTTTAGTTCTTGAGCCAAGACTGAGTTTCATAAGCATAGTGATTGCCCTTTAAAACACTGAAACCAAGGGTGGCATATGTTACTGCCACATAATAGGACCATCAAAACCGAAATCCAGGTGCCAGAAGACATAATGTGCATAGAACGGAGGTAATCCTGTTTTGGGGGGATGTTGGCCACCTGGGTGACAACATGCTCTTCTATATGCCGGAAAGGAAAATTATGGAAATTATTCAGCAACCATTTGGACAGCTATATCCCAGTCTCCCTCAGGTGCTCGGAGGGAGGGGCCAGAGGTTTTTACTTTCTGGAGTCAGTAATTCAAAGAACTCTGATTAAGGATGCTTCTCGTCACTTCCCTCTGGCTTGAGTTGTGCCAGCAGTCTCTACGCTGGACTCCTCCAATTTCTCCCGCTCGGACAAACGCTGAGTGCCTGCATTGTTCCTGGTTCTCTGCTAGAACAACCCCCAGGCGTGACGCCCCGGTGGAGCCTCAGGTCCACATCACGCCGGTGATATTCCGCTGGTAAAAAGCACTTTGTGTACTGTAAAGGACTGACCCCATGCTGCTCCTGTGGGTGATCAAGGTGACGGTGACTGTTTCAACGCACAGCTGTTGTCGCTTTTCAGTGGCTCTTCACTGCCTGCAGGATAAAGGCACACAGCCAAGTTTAAGCTGAATTCCAGCCTCACTCCCCATCCCCTAGCGCAGTGGCCAGCCAACTATGGCTCATGAGCCGAGGTTTGCCGCTCTGTTGACTAATGAGTTTGCCGACCACTGCCCTAGCCCTTACATCAGCCTTATCCCCCATCCACACAAAACCACTAACAGTCCCTTCATTTCTATATGCCCAGGTCCCTGATTATTCTGTTTTCCGTCTGAAATACTCTCCCTACCTGTCTGCCTGGGAACTCCCACTTTATTCTTGGAGATCTAATTTCAACCTTCGGTAACTCCTCCCCGCAGGTAGGTTCATCCTTCCTTCCTCTCCACTCACAGCACTCTGGACTTGAGTTTTTCTCAGTAGGGGTTAAAATATAACAGAATGGTCTAAAAATCACCTTCAAATACCAGTCCCCTCCCTGCTTACCAGACACTTCAGATTCAGAAGGGCTGGTGCACATAATGGTTAAGATCCCAGGCTTTGAGTCGAGAAAAGTCAGGTAAGGTCTCAGCTCAGCTATTTACCAACCTCATGACCTTGACCAAGTTACTTAACCTCCCTGAGGCACTGTTAATTCTGTAAAATTGGGATAGAAGTGGGCAGGAAGGATTAGCTGAGATACAGTGAGTGAAAAAGACTCAGTATAGTATCTGGCATCTGGGAAGCGATGAACAAATGGCAATCATTATTGAAAAGAAGTGTGGTTTATTCTGAACCTGCAGCTTACCCATTTTTGGCTCACCCCACCCACCCCCAGGTTGAGAATCACTGCTGAGCATTCACCAAACTATTATGATCCACTGTTTCTGTGCCTGTGTGTCTTAGTCCTCAATCCCCAGCCTGCAGCTCAGCACCGGGAACAGCATCCTCTCTCACAAGTTGTGTGGTCCTGGTCAGGTCAGTCTGCCTCTCTAAGCCTCAGATGTTTTCAGTGTTGGAGATAAGTTTGTCACAAATATCAAATGAGATTGTGAAGTGAGCTGTTGCCATGGTTTTGCCGTCCACAGTGAAAGAGAGCTGTGATTTAGGCCTGGCATCCTACAGCCTCAGACCTGTGGCCCTCCGCCCTCCTCTTCTCCCCTACCCCATGCAATATTGATGTGCTCCTCTTGTTTAAAATGTTCTTGGTTGATGTATACCTAACAGAAGGTTCCACAGTGATGTGCACAATCGCTCATGCCTTTCCAGGGAGAAAGGGACTCTGAGTGCATTGGTGTGAGGCGAGTTCCTCTCAGAAGGCTATCCACTGAGAGCACTGTGGTGAGCAATACAGACATGATCCTTGCCCCTGGAGAGTTTCAATCTGGTTGAGGGAAATCCAACGATAAACAAGTAAGCATGTCCGTAAAATAATTTCAAAAAATAACAATTACTAAGAAAAAATGACACAGGCAATGGTATAGACTAATTAGGGGAGCGAATATTAGAGTGGCCACAGAAGGCCTCTTTAGGAGGTGATGTTTGAGCCAAAATTCAAAGGACAAGAAGGATTCAACTATGTAAAGATCAAGGTTATAAGGGTCTCCAAAATAACAAATAGCAACAACAAAAATTATTTTTTATTTTTTAAAAAGCAGCTTGTTACAAAATGGAAGCCACTGGAGATAGAATTACTGAGTCAAGAGAGAGTTGGTGGTGATAAGGCAGAAAGGTTCGGCCAGGATGCTGCCATGTGGAGTTTTACAAGCTGTGGAAATACACACACACACACACACACACACACACACACACACACTAGAGGCCAGATGCACAAAATACATGCACAAAGTAGGCCTTCCCTCCCCCTGCCGTGAGCACTGACTTTCCTCTGACACCCAGGACCCCACAGAAGGACGTCCAGTCTAATTAACATATTATGCTTTTAATATATGTGTGTGTGTGTGTGTGTGTGTACACATATATATAATGAACAATCACATAAAGGAAAAGAAGTTACTTTGCCCTCTGCTTCGCACACGTACATTCATTCCGCAGATGTAATCCAACAGCTGCTGTGTGTCAGTCACCACGCTAGTAGATGGAGATATGGATAAAAATAAAATATTTGAGTGAGGATGCTTTGACTTGCAGATAAAGCATAGTAGTAAGGTTGAAAGAACATTCCAGCCAAAAGGAGCAGCAGGTACCTGTTCAGATGAGTGGTCAGATCATTTGTCCTGATAAGAACACAGCTGGAGAGGAGGCCCTGGGTCTTCCTGGTGAAGGAATGAAGGCGGCATCTTATCATAGATGCACTGTACACATGGGACGGTGAGAAAGCTCTAATCTAAGGCATGGTGGGTGATTGACAGGAATGATGTAAGACGGGCAGCTGGACCAGTAAGTCAAATTTGCAGCAGAACAGGCACAAGACCTGTATTTGGTCATTGGACACAGAAATGGAGGGGGGGGTGATATTTTCAAGGCGGGATGTTCTTTGTCCCTCAAGGAACAGGACCCTGAGTCCCCAAACTCCAGGGCAGAACCGCCTGTGTGGGGAACTCCTCCATGCCTCCCTCTCGCTTTCACAGACAACTCTGCTGGCGCCCTCTCTCCTCCCCGTCACCAGCCCCCGCCTCTTTTCTCAGGAAGCTTGGGTCTCCCCAGGAGCAGGTCTGCCCTTGGGGGAAGCCTCTCGCTCTGTGCCTTGCTGCTCAGAGGCTGACATTCGGTTGGAGGGAAGAGGGAAGAGCGGTTCGGCGCCCCCACCCACCCACCCTGCATGCACACGTGCTAGCCCTGGCAGGTGGGAGCGAGCGCTGCTGCCGCTGAGGAGCCCGAAAAGAGGAGGGAGAGGCGTGCCAGAACCTCGGCCCGGGCTCCAGGTCGGCCCCAACGGAGCTGCAGCCTCCAACAGGTTCGTAGAACGCGCGCTCGCTCTCCGAGGCTGAGCCGCCACCTCCTCCGCCCGAGAGACCCTAGTCTCAGGCCGCGCCGCTGAGCTCCCCGCCGGCCCGCGGCTTCCTCGGTTCTCCTTCCCTCCCCGGAGCTCTCCCCGCCACCGCCGGCTCTTCCAGGGCGGGGGAGCGCCAGGGGCTCAGCACCGCCTCGGGGACAGTTCCCATGCCCTGTGGGGGTCCCAGGGTCGGCACTGCTCGGGCAGACAGCAGCCAATCCCACCCGCGGGCTCCTCTCCCGGTTCGGTCCCGGTTCGGCACCAGCCCCCGCTCCCCCCCAACCCTCCGCAGGCTGCGCTTGTCAGCTCGGCGCGTCAGCACCGCGGCCGTGGACAGCTCCCGCCGGCCCCAAACAAAGCCGAGGCGCTGGGGCCTCCGCGTTGCAGTGGGGTGGGTTGCTGTTGGCATCGCTAGGGGCGTGCCGCCTCCTCCCCAGCAGTGTCAGGGGCGAGCTGAGGGGTGTGGGGGGAGGGCCTAGTCGCGATCGCTCTTTGGTCTGCAGTTCACCAAGGCCTGGCAGTACAATGGCGGGTTCCAGCTGGAAGTGAGGAAAAGGGTGGGAGGAGAGAGAGGTGCAGACGGTCCTGAGCTCCAGCTGAGTGAGCTGGGGAAGGAAGGTGCCGGCCCCTCTCCCACCCCAGGCCCCCTGCCTCCACTCTAGCTCAAGACCACGGGCCTCCTTCCAGGAGCCTAACACAGATGCCCCGGGCTGACAGCTGCAATCAGACTCGGGCTGTCCCCCAGAACATCCCTAGAAAGTATGAGGCTGAGTTTCCGTGGGGGAGGGGGGCCCAGGAACCACGGAGAAGCCTCACAGTCGGACAGCTGCAGGCTCTTCTTCCCTCCTGCCCGGGTTCCTCTCCGTACCTCCCTCCCGAGTGAAGCCACAAGGAAGGGAGGGGAGGGGAGCAGGCAGCAGGTTGTGAACAGGGTTGGCTCTGGGAGATGCAATTCGCAAGAGAAGAGGCTGAAGAAGTATGAGAAGCTGAGAGGTTCCCAAATGGAAAAGCCCGTTCAGCGGCAGAAACCCAAATGTGCAAGTGGAAACCTCTTCCCTGTGAGCTAAGGCTGGGAGGTCCCTTGGATCATGTGATCCTTTTTGCTCACTGATGGTCTCCCAGTGGGAGACCCCGCCTAGGGGGCCGAAGTGATTTGCCCAAGGTCAGGCAGCAATTTAGTAGCAGAATTGGGCCCCAAATCCTGAGTCTGTTGTATAACATGCAAACAGAAGTCTTGAAAAATCCCAGATGCAGGGAGAAGAGCTGAGCGGTTATTGTTTTGTTTTTTCTTTAAAATCCATCTTAACTCTATCTGCAAATATAGTTCCTTTTAATTGTCTTGAGCGAGCAACATTACAAACATTCTTCGTTTGTGCTGCCTAGCTGCGCCAGCTGTGGAAGGCTGAAACCAGAGTGGTGGGGGGCAGCTTCAGATCCACGTCCATCTCTCCTGTCCGCTGAGATGCCAGGCCGAGGGCAGCTCAAGAGTTCCCATCCTTGATTTCAAAAAGCCCATCACCATTGCCATCCTTATGAGCAAGTTTTAAGACTACAGCCTTAATATTTTATGGATTTCTCTGAGCCTCAGATTTTCAAACTTTTAAGGACAGGTCTGCTCTTGGGGCCTTAAGCAAGGCCACCTTGGTGACCAGAGGGTAAGAAGTAAGCAGAAGATGTGAGAATCGAATGCAGGTCTGTCCAGCAGAAATGATGGCCGCGCATTCAATTTAACATGTCCCAGTAGCCACACTTTAAAAAATGTAAAAAGGAACCGGTGAAATGAACTTTCCCAATGCTTTCTTTAATGCCACACATCCAAAACAATATGAAATGTCATCAACGAGGCAGCTCACGTCCTTTTGTTCATACTAAGATCTGGGAAATCCGTGTGTACTTGGCAGTTACAGCGCTTCTTCCAAAGACTGGCCTCATTGCCAGCGCGTAAAGCCCCAGGTGGTGGGTAAATGGCTTTCATATTGGATGACGCAAGTTTAGACTGTATTTTTCCCACTGAGCTGTCAGTCCTGGAACGCTAGCCCGCCCCCCTGGGTGTTCTGGAGGTGGGGAGATCCTTTGTTGAATTTCCACTGTATATTTAAAGAATTTAAAACTTTCACTTCACCGTACGTATTTGATTCCTTCCTGCCCCCGAGCTGAGCGGTTTTCCTTCTGAGTCCAAATCTCAGCTCTGTCACTGGCACCTGACCTTTGGCAAGTACCCTTCTGAGAAGACCCGTTAATAGTACCACTTATGAGGATTTAATGAATCTGCATAATGAGGTTAGGGTGGTACCTGGCAATAGGAAGTGCTCAGAAAACATGGTGGCTACCATGCCTGTTATTATTCCCTTGTAAACATGCTCTGTGTTGGGCCACAGGCTGGGACTAGGGAGACAGAGCAGTGTCCTGAGGAGGACATAGACTGGCCGAGGAAGCCAACAAGAAAACAGCTGCACTGTGGTGAGTGCTTTAACCAAGTGCAGCAGGCTGTGGGCTCTCCCGGGCAGGAGCAGTGAACTGTGGGGGGGAAAGCACCTCGGACAGATAGAACTGTGTGGAGAGGCCTAAAGGCGAGAAATCACAGCCACTGGGGCGATGTCACCGTGCCAGAGGAGCCTCGAGATGGGAACTGTGAAATGGGAATGGACAGAAAGGCTGGAGCCAGATTCCAAAGGGCCTTTTGTGATTAGATATTTCAAACATATTTTTTAATATATTTTATTGTTTTGTTTTTTTTTACAGAGAGGAAGGGAGAGGGAGAGAGAGTTAGAAAGATCAATGAGAGAGAAACATCGATTAGCTGCCTCCTGCACATGCCCTACTGGGTATGTGCCCGCAACCAAGGTCCATACCCTTGACCAGAATCGAACCTGGGACCTTCAGTCCACAGGCCGAAACTCTATCCACTGAGCCAAACCAGTCAGGGCTGAAACATATTTTTTAAAATAGAAAGAATAGTATAAGAAAGCCCCACTTACCCATCATCCAGCTTCAACAGCTGGCTACTGTTGTTTCATCCATATCCACACCCAGTTTCATCATATACACAGGGAGACTTATTTTAAAGCAAACACAAGACATCACATCATTCAGTGCAGAAGAATTTTTTTAATATGTTTTATTGATTTTTTTACAGAGAGGAAGAGAGAGGGATAGGGAGAGGGATAGAAAGTCAGAAACATCAATGAGAGAGAAACATCAATCAGTTGCCTCTTGCACACCCCCTACTGGAGATTTGCCCGCAGCCAAGGTACATGCCCTTGACCGGAATCGAACCTGGGACCTTTCAGTCCAAAGGCCGACGCTCTACCACTGAGCCAAACCGGTTTTGGCAGTGCAGAAGAGTTTTTAACATCAACAACTTTTGCCATTCGAATGTTGTTCCACTAACTTTAATCATGACTTTCCCTCCCTGATCTACTCTGAACAATCCTGTTCTTAGCAGGAAGTTTTGAGAGAGGCCATACTGTGGAGATGAACCACATGCATTAGAGAAACTATTTCAGAAAAAAAAAATCAACCCTCAACAGGTATGACCAAGCCAAAATTGTTTATCTCTCCTACCTACACCAGGGCCAGAGGCCAGTAACTATTTGCAAGGCAAACTGAGGCCCATTAAAAAAAAAAAAAAAAAAAAAAAAAAGGAAGAGCTTCCCTTTCAAAGTAATCTGAGCCATAAACTCATAAGAATAGAAGGCCTGGAATTTGGAAACCATCAAACCCAATGGCCACCTTTTATAGATGAGGAGACAGGGGTTGTTGCCCATAGTTCTACAGAGCTAAGACCAGAGCCAAGACCTTTGAATTAATAATCTAGAGTTCTTCCCAGTTCACCATTTTGCATGGAAAACTAAATTTTAGAGTTCCTCAGCCCATAATCGTGAAATGCTATATCTTTCCCTGGAAGGAGGAGGGGGAAGTGGAGCAAGAAATGTCCTTCCTGGTTGTCAAGAAGGTGACAATGAATGGCCGTTGGGCCTGGAGACACCTTGATCCATTTCCCTCCCACATCCTTTTGAAGAAAGTCGATGGTGGTGATACCTGTGTTCTGGCAGCAAATCTCCTGGCTGGCCCCTTGGTTCTCATGAGCAAAGGCTCGGCAGTCTGACATCCAGACCTCATTTCTATGGGTTTTTACCCATCCTGCTTGTCTTAACAGATGCATGCGAAGCCTCCCTTTTCCCGTTTGCCCTGAATTTGCTACAGACAAGGACCCTCCTTGGAAGGGTTAAGCGAGTCATGACTGGCCTAGGCCCTGGCAGGCCTCAGGACTCCTGTACCTTTCTGAAGCATGAAGTGCCTCCTGTTACCGATGAAACACGCCCGCTCTGACGGGGTGTGCGCTCCCACTGGGCTTTGGACACTTTGCAAGGCAGCATTTTCACTTTTCAAGGATGTCCCCGCTTACAAAATGTGGAAAGCAGTGTCTCACAAGTTTCCTTGAGTCTTAGGTGGACAGATTAAAACACATGGAAAGAGTTCTGAGCATCCCTGATGGAGGGAAATCCGCGGAGGGTAACAAATACAATTGCCTTACTTCTGGGATTACGACTGAAGGCAAGAAATACGAAGGTGATAAAGACAGTGAATTTCAGCTTATGAAATTACCTCAGCTTTCAGCCTGAGATGAAATAATATAATTTAGATACATTATATATTGGTATAGTATAGTATAGTATAGTATAGTATAGTATAGTATAGTATAGTATAGTATAGTATCTGGGCCAAGGTGAAAAGTAATAGGTAGTAACCCAAAGGGACCTTGGTGAACATCCATCTTCCTCCAACACTAAGTCACTGAGTGGCTATTCTGTGTCAGATACTGTTCCAGGTGCTGAACAAGACACCCCAGATCCCTGCTCCCATGGAACTCACAGACTGGCAGTAGACACAGGCATTAATAACAATTAAAAAGTAAATATGAAACCATTTACACAGATAGACGGGTAGGGGAGGTCTGTCTGAAATGGTGACATGTACCTGAGGCTCAAATGACAAGAAGTCAATCGTGAGAGAATGTGGGGCAGAGCACTCCCAGCAGAGGAAATAGCTCTGGCAGAGGCCCCAAGGTGGGGACTGGCATGAGGCCATGTGGCTGGAGCAAAGTGAGCAAGAGGGAGAGTGACAACAGATGAGGATGGGAGGAGGCAAGGACAGGCCATGCAGCACCTTCTAGGCCATGGCCAGCAATTGAGCTTTTATTCTACATTCAATGGATTGTCACTGGATGGTTTTAAGCTGGGGAGTGATAAAAAATTTTAAAGGATGCTTCTGGTTGCTCCATAGAGAATGGATGATATGGGATGCTGGGCTGGGCACAGAGTGGCAGACAAGGTATGACACAGCCTGCCCCCACCCACCCAGGAGCGCAGCAGAGGAGACAATACACAAACAGGATAGCATTACCTCATGAGAAGAGCTGCCATGGGGGGGAGGAATGTGCAAGGCATTGTGGGAACACAGACAAGAAGGATTTATTCTACTTGGGAGGCATCTTGGAAGCCTTCATGGAAGTGGGCATGGCTGTTGAATTGTGCCTGGAAAAGGAGAGAGAAGGGCCAGTGCTCAGGACAGACAAAGAGGCAACAGAGCCGCAGGGGGAGGGTGTGGACCGGGAGTCAGGCTGCCCGGGTTCAAAGCCAGCCGTGCCACTTGGCAGTCATGTGAACGAGGGTAGGTTCCTGACCTCTCTGTGTTTCAGTGGCCTCGTCTTTAAGATGGTTAATATGAGAATCATAACACTACCTATTCCAAGGGGTTCCTGTGACAATTAGACAACTTAACATTCTATGTATGGCACCAGGTGGGCACTTGAAATATTGGGAGGATCATTTTGTAAAGTATGTGATTGTCTAACATGATGCTGTTTCCCTGAAACTAATACAAAATTATATTTAACGTTTAAAAAGGAGTTAAAATTTGTGAAGCACTTAGTGCCTAGCATTTACAACGTGACATATTGGTTAAATAAAAATGAGTGAAAGGGGGGCAGGGGAGCAGAGAACGTGTGCTGTAAAAGTCAGCTAGTTGGACTAGCTGGACTCTGAGGGGTGGAGATCAAGCCAAAATGCCCATCTTGTTCTGTAAGCAATGATGGGCCATCAAAGATGTCAAGCAGAGGGTTTGGGAGGAGAGGAAGCTAAAACCCAAAGACCCAGAGAGGAAAAGGGGTGTCCCAGTCACACAGACAGTTACTGTCAGGATACTGACACCTGTCCCTGCCTCCGACCCAACAGTGCAGGGGGCAAGGGCAGGATATGTTTCGTTCCCCCACTGCATCCGCAGGGTTGAAAGAATACCTAGGATGTTCTCAGTCAATATTTGCGGAATACATTGCTGAATGGATGAGCAGAGAGAGCAGGAAAAGTCAAAAACCTTGAATCCTCGAGAAAATCCGTGCATTTCGGACAGCGGTGAAACCTCTCACAGGAAAAGAAATCGAACCCCTAGAGATGGTGCCTTGGGGGGGGGGGGCGCTCAAGCCCTTCTGAACCCCATCCTCTGTGACAAATAACGCTGCCACTCACACTCCCCCTGACACCCCCTCGCGTGGCAACAAGCATTGCTGCACAGGGTTCGGAAGTTAATCTTGGTAAAGTGCCTGAAGGATGAAAACGGTTCCCCAGACGTGCAGCGTGGTAATTGCCAACGCGGAAAAAATCTATCTCCGCATTTGCAAGAGGCAGGCCTTTGTGTGGCACAAAAACCAGCCGTTAGGACTCCTGTCTGAGACTCGTCAGGAAGCTCTGACAGCCAAGCGGGCGGGTAGGGTCCAGCAGAGGGAAGGAGACTGAGTTTGTAGCACCCCAGGGTGCTGAACGCCCACTCGGAGCAGGGCACGGAGCCAGGTGCTCGTCCAAACTGCAGAGACGCCAGCCCTGACACTCCCGGCTGGGTGGTCTTGGGGAAGTCCCATCCCTTCTCTGAACTTCAAGTTCATCATCCATACAATGGGGGTGACACTGCCGTCCCCACTGGGCCATTTTGCTGTTGACTCTGACAGTGGGGGCGGGGGGTATTTAGGGTTCTCATCCCATTTCACAAATGTGGAAACTGAAGCCCCGAGAATGGCTCATTAATTTCTTAACACTGGCTGAGCACCTCTGACGGGCCAGTGACGATTTTAGGAGCTGGAGAGAAAATGAAGAATAAGACAGGGTCTGTGTTCTCACTGAGCTCACATTCTGATGGGGAGAGAGAACATAGTGAGTGAACAACTCATTTCACCAAGTTATGTAAGTGCTAAAACAGGGGGTATGCTAGGGAAAGTGGCAGCTGCTCACCTAAGGCAGGAAGGGGAAACTTGAAGAAAGAGGCATTGAAGCTGACATCTGAATGGGAGGAAGCAGCTGGCTATGGGACAAGCGTCCGGGCAGAAAATACAAAGGGTCTGGGGTAGAAGGAAGCCTGACAGCTTGCAGGACAGAGACCAAGTGAGCAGGAGAGGGGGTGGCAGAGATGAGGGCTGGAGGTTAACAGGGGCCAGAGCAGGAAGGCCTTAAGGACAGGGGCTGAGGTGGAGGGTAGCAGAGGCTGGCATAATCTAAACTGTGGTTGAGTCATTCCCTTGTCACCCCACTGGTAAGGGGCTCGAGAGGCAAAGCCCAGGTCAGAGAGATTGCCTGGACTCCCCTTTCAGGCACACAGCCCCTCCTGCCATCTCCAGAGTAGGTCAGCCAAAGGGCAAACAAAGTAATGGGTTCCCCTGCTGGGCAGTAAATCCATGGGCTGGCTGGCTGTCAGGTGGGCACCACCGTGCGGGCAGCATCCGGATGCCATGAGGCAGGAGGGGAGGGAGGAGACACAGGGCCGGCTATGGCTGGGGTGAGGGAGGGAAGAGGCACCTGCCTCGGGTACGAAATGTAAGGGGTGCTAAAAACTCAGTCATGGAGGTAAACATCTGGTGCAATTAAAACAAGATGAATGCCAGATATCCAGGATGGATAAAATACCAACATTTTCAAATAAAGCCAGGATTCTAAAAAAAAACAACAACAACAACAAAAAAAAACACACAGGTTGAGGGTGAGGCGAATGGAATGAGTCACACATGCACAGGATCTAGTCCTCAGAGCCAGGATTGGAGCTGGTCTGCTCGGGGTGAACTGAAAGTTAGATAAGGTTCCTAATAGGGGCCTCAGAGACCACTGCTCGCCTCGGCCATGGAGACGATGCCTGAGCAGGGACCCACAGGCAGGAGGTGATGCCGGGCCTGCTGCCCCAGACACTGTTACTGTCAAGTTAGAAGAATAGCTAAGTGAGCGAGAGCGAGAGAGGGCGGTAGAGATGAGGGCAGCGAGGTTGACAGGGGCTTACGTTTGAACCGACCCCTCATATGCTGTGGGACCCTGAGGAAGGTGTATTGCCTTTCCAGCCTCGTTTCCCATCTGTGACCCTGTGGCTAATAAGACCAGGTCTCCAGGATTCAATAAGACGCTATTTTCAATCCTCTAGGACGTAGCTATTCAGAGTGTGGTCCACAGACTAGCACCATCAGCATCTCAGAGGGCTTATTAGAAATGCAGAACCTCAGCTGCACCCCAGACCTTCATGGTAAGGCGTGTGAAAGTCTTAGGCGCTGACCAGTTCATGCACATGGAGGAAGGATGCTCGACCAATGACAGTGCCTCTGCCTACCTGATGCTGAGTTAGATCCTGACTTCAGGCGAGAGTAAAACCCAAGCTGGAAGGCAGATCCCGCGGTGGCCACCTCACACAATTTTAAATGGTTATGTTTCGCAGGCAGAGAGCCTGGCTGAGCTCCTTCTATACATAACCTTATAGGCCCTCTATCTGTTCCGCTGGAAGATGGGAATAATACTAACAAGTGCCTTGTACAGTTGTTGCAAAAGATAAAATGAAATCATATGAGTAAGACCCTCAGCACAATGCTTGGCACACACTAAGTGTGCAGTCATACACGCTGCTGTTGCTGGTGGGGTGAGGGTGGGAGTTCAATAAATCCTTACTGAGCACAACTCGTGTAATGAAATGGGTAGCATCTGTGCGGCGCTTTGTCACGTATAAAGCACTTTGGTTTATACCACTTCAACTGGTTCTCATAACACTTTGGATGAGACAGCAGGAGATACATTCATTTCACAGAGGAAAAAATCAGGCTCAGAGAGGTGAGGTGACTCCCTGGAGCCTGACACTAAAATTCGTGCCAACCATAGAGCATCCAAGCAATAACCATGGAAAAGATAAATAAATAAAAAACTGGGAGAAGATAATATTTGACTCTAGAGGTGGTGTTATCCAGCCTCCTTACTTTCCAGGGAGGGGAAGAGACTAGTCCAAGATCACACAGACAGACCATCCCCGACGGTCAGAATCCAGCTTGAAAGGCTCCCAGTCCAGAGTCTTGTCCAGTGGCCAGACCCACCTCCCTCTTCTGTGTGGCCAGCCTCCGCCTGCTGAGCCCAGGAGTGCAGCCTGCAGCCGGCCAGGGCTGGTTCCCCGGGCACGCGTGGTGGACACAAAGCATTCCAGCTCCGCCTTCCCTGGCAGCCCAATCAGAACATGAGTGTGCAGAAGCGCTCGTTGCCAAGGTGAGGGCTGCAAGGTTGCTAGGACACAGTTTGGGAGCAGTCAGGTGGCAAAGGAGGCCTTGGCTAGAGCTGGGGCTGGGGCTGGGGCTGGGACCAGGACTTGCCACTGAGATCTTCTCAGGAACTGAGCGAGGACCTCTGACTCCACCTGGTGGGTCAACCAACGGGAGGGTTGGTGCCCACAGATCAGCATCTCCACACTCCACGCACCACCCAAGCCTAGAAGCTGAGTCCATTCTCTCTCCCCCCCACCGCTCAGCAAGTACAAGTCCTGCTCCCTGCTCCTCCCAAGCCCCCACCCCCACTCCCTCTCCTGCCCCCAGAAGGAGCGCTCCAGAGCACTAAGTCAAGAGTCCTATTAAAAGCCCACACACACCTCCCCCACGGCCCCTCATAACTGGCCCCAACAACCTGCGAGCCTCCTCTTTCTCCCCGAGGGCAGACCAAATTCCTCCCGAGCGCCTGGGAAGACCGGGCTTCCTCCATGTCCCTGCAGATGCTGTTCCTTCGGTCTGGAATGCCCTTCCTGCTCCACTGTCCTCTAAGCCTGCCCTTGCCGGGAAACCCTGCCCACGGCCTCCTGGCAGTGCGCCCCGCTGGCAAGCCCGCATTTGCGTGGATGCCACGCCGTGTTTTAAGTGTCCGTTCCCCTGTGGTGTCCCCTTTAGGCTGTGAGCCCCTTTCGTCTCACTCCTAGCGTCAGCCCAGGTTCCCGTCGCGCCAGGTCAAGTCCGCTCTGCGCCTCCATGCTCTCCTCTGTGAGGTGGGGATGGTGGCCTTGGCCTTGCAGGCTAATGCGAGTATTAGAGGCTGTGGATGTAAAGGGCTTGGCGCACGGCCCATACGTGACAAGTGCTGCCGCCGCCCGTGGTTTCTGTTGACACCGCCGGCGCCCCACACGAGCGCTCGGTAATGAACGGCCACCGACTGCTCTCCTCACCTGTGAGAAGAATGGCTGTTGTCTGAACAGTAAAACCTCATTCAAAGATAAGTCATAACAATTCTGATCGTTCACACTTCCTTCTCACAAGCCTCTAGATCTGAAGTATCTTTCTTTAAAAAATATATATCTTATTGATTTTTCACAGAGAGGAAGGGAGAAGGATAAAAGTCAGAAACATCGATGAGAGAGAAACATCGATCAGCTGCCTCCTGCACACCCCACACTGGGGATGTGCCCGCAACCAAGGTGCACGCCCTTGACCGGAATTGAACTTGGGACCCTTCAGTCCGCAGGCCGACGCTCTATCCACGGAGCCACACCGGTTTCGGCGACCGGAAGCCTCTGGCACGCTTCCTGCACACCCTGCCTTCGCTGAGCAAAATGTATTTAATACCAGCCGTGTGCCAGGCAATGTGCAGGCTGCTCGGGACTCGGCAGGCGGTGGAGGTTAAACACTTAATGTCTTTCCGCCTTTCTTCCCTCGCCTTCTTAAAGGTCAGCCGCGGGGCCTGGCACGCAGGTGGCCCTGCCTGCGGCCAGCGAGGCTGCTCTGTCCCCCAGTGCCCACTCCCTGGGCAGTCAGCAGGCTCTGCCCACACACTCTCTTTCCTCACCTCCCCACCTCGCCAGCCAGGAAACAGCCACGTCCGCCCTGTTTGCGAGCTGGTAGCGAATTTCCGATTCAAACACCGTCAGCTCCCTGACAGCGGGGAGCGGGCCTGCCCTTTTCACTGCAGAGCCACCAGCGTCAAGAGCGTGGCCGGGCCGGGCCGTGCGGCCACTCATTACTTATTCATTCGTGCGCTCTGCAGATAATTATCGGGTCCTGCTAAGTGCCAGGCCCTGGGGAACCAGCGGGGCCCTGCCTCGCCATCCTCCTGTCCTCGCAGTGGGGTGGGGCTCCAGGAGACTGGGTTAGGAAGTAACAGTACTGTGAAGGAGCTAAGACTCAGGGGTCGTTGCTTTGTTTTTCCCTTTTCTTTCTTTTTGTGTTTTTTGTTTTTGTTTTTGTTTTGAGACTCGGGGGTTAGATGTGGGATGACCCAGGGTGCTCCTGGAAGGCTGCCAGCAACATCGGTGGCCCTGGGTCGGCTGATCTGCTGGACCCCTGCTTCCGGGACCACCTCTGTGGGCTGGGCCAAGGCCTCTGTCCCAACCTCTGTAGTCCAGACAAGAGTCTCCACTTCCTGAGGCACCATGAGCAGGGCTGTGTGAAAGGAGGGGACACCATCGAGGAGGCAGCAACAGGCTATACCCAGGCTCCCAAGCACACATCTCAGACCCCTACACTGGCCAGAGCCTTGGTGTCCACCCAAGAAACGCTCTGACTGCAGAGCTGGGGGCCGGGGGAGGGGGGAAGATCAAAGAGTGAGGGCTCTGCTCGCGCCCCCCCCCCCCCTGTGGGCAACTGAGCAGACATTTCCCCTCTCCAAGAGCACCTGCATCCTCGTCTAGAGAACGGAGTGGGACAGGGGCCTCACCAACCCTAACGATGGTGTGCAAGCACTGGTCAGGCACTGTGCGGTCAGCGGACCGCCCTGGTGCCCGCTCTGTGCCAGCCCTTGTGCAAGGCTATGGGAACAGTCATGTAAGTCCCAATCCGTGCCTCTGGGGAATGCTGGGCGCCTCCTAGAGAAGTGCAGAGGACGGTCACTAAAATGTGAGGGGCTACAGGTTGGTAGACATCTTCACAAACATTATTACCTGTTTACCACCACCACCAACATGCGCTTACATGGCACCTAACGTGTGAGACTGGTGCTATCAGTAGCCCCATTTGACACACAAGGAAACTGCGGATCCCAGAGATGCAATAGGTTTCCTTCAAGCCAGAACGCCGATCCAGATATGGCTGACAGGCAATTGCATCCATGGTCAGGAATCACAGTTAAGCCGCAAAGCAATGCTGTCAGTGGTGGACTATAAGCATTGCTGAACCACTGACCAACACGGACCACTGCTGTCCGGAGAGCAGGTGAGGTGGAGCCAGGGGTTGGACCTGATACCCCGCAGGTCCCCATCCTGCCCAGCCCCTTGTGGGCACCGACAGCATCAGTGGCGGCCACAGGAGAGGCAAGGGCATACCTTTGGTGGGGTCTAGGGTTCAGTGTCATTCAGAAAGCCAGCTCCCCAGAAGCTCTCTCCATCACCCCCAACACCCCCTCCCCTCCCCCAGGGCGCTGAGGGTCCCTGACAAGCTGTCTGCTCTGCTCAGTGACTGAAGGTCCCTGCATCCCAGCTCAGCCCAGAAGCAAAGGAAAGGAAACTTGCGGGGCCACCCCATGCGTGGTGCCCAGGGCTCCCCACTCCTGCTACAGGGGCCATGACGATGTTTCCTCTCCATAATCACCAAGAACACTAAGTAGGAATGAGATGGGTCAACTGGACAGGGTGGTGGAAGAGCATTAGTGGGGCATTTCTTAGAGCTGTTTGCAACCAAGGAGCACTTCCTTGTGTGCTTCCTTATTCAGGAGTGCTCCCCCAAAAACCTCAGGTGGCTTTATCACTCCCCGGTTCAGAGATGGGAAACTGAAGCTCAGAGAAGGGAAAGGACTTGCCCAAAGACATACAGCTGGTAGTTGACTAAGCCTGAGTCTAGACTTACTTTTTCCTGTCTGGGTCCACAAGCGGCCTCTGCACCTAGTAGGTGTTTGGTCCATGCTCAATGAATGAATGAGTGAATGAATGAACTGCCCAAGATCCACAACAGTGCTGGAACCCGGCTCTCCTGTCACTCCCAGCTCCTATGCAATTTCTGCTAAACTATATGGCTCAACACTCCCCACCCCCCCGCCACACACACACACACACACACCCTCCAGGACCTCAAGCATCTGTGGGTGGTGTCCATCACCCCCCTCCAGCTGCGGACAGAGGATGAAGGTGGAGCAGGAGGCCTGAGCCCCACTTCCAAGGCCCCCAAGCTCAGAACACATCCAGCGTCCCTGCATCCACATCGCCTCTTCTCCACCACCCACCACCAGCAAGTCAACGTGCAGAGTTGTAAACTTGTTTCTTTAAATAAACAGTCTTGAGTTTCGTACCAGATAGTCTTTTAGAGGAGGAACGTCTCTGGGCCACCTCATAGTTAGCATACAGAGAGCCGCATATTTGCACAGAGGGAGTGTGTGTGGATACAGAGATCGCCCGATCGCTGTAGCTATCGCTGCTCACCCAGATGGGAGCTATTTATGACGCTGAGTCACTCGCAGCTAATGGCACTGAGGATTCCGGGCTGGGCTCCAAGCCCCAGCATCGCAGACCCCGTGGCTCCCTGCCCCCTCCTCACTGCTCGTGAATGAGAAAGAGTGGTCCCCATCACCGTGCAGGGACAGAAGGGGACATTTTGGCCACAGCAAACGGAGACTTTCTTATCACCAGCTCCTATTTCAAGTCACTCTTCTCCATCCAAAGCACCACATCCTCATAGATCATCTAGGCCCGTGGTCGGCAAACTACGGCTCACGAGCCACATGCGGCTCTTTGGCTCCCTTGAGTATGGCTCTTCCACAAAATACCACAGCCTGGGCGAGTCTATTTTGAAGAAGTGGCGTTAGAAGAAGTTTAAAAAATTTGGCTCTCCAAAGAAATGTCAATCATGGTACTGTGGGTATTTGGCTCTGTGGACTAATGAGTTTGCCGACCACTGATCCAGGCACATCCCTTCATTGTACAGGAGAGAAAACAGATCCAGAGAGGGGAAGGATGTGCCTAGTATCATACAGCAAGTCAGTGGCGCCGCTGGTCCCAGAGCTCACCTCCTCTGATTGCTGCTGGGGCTCCTTCCCTTTCCCTGGCCACCTTCTTCAGTTCTATCTCCAATGTCCTGCCAGGTCACTCCACGGAGGTGCTTCCTGCCCTCTGGAAACTTGGAGATATCACTGAGCACTTCCTTACTTGGGCTCCTCCAGGAGGGGAGATGAGGCTGGCTTATTGTGGGTATCGCCCCCCTCCCCACACTTAATGCATGACCTGCACACACTGGGTGTTACATAAGACCAAACAGTACCAATTCCTGGGGAACACTCGTTCTCCATTTGAACAAGCACCCATTTATTCCCACCCTCTCTTTCTTGTCTCGAAGCCAGTTCTCTAACCATGCAAAAATAGACTCCCTCCCACTCACCACCCACCTCTGCCCAATTCTACAATGAATCAATTTTATTAATAGGCTTTGGGGTAGAAACTTGACAAAGGCTTTTTGTAAAAGTCACCCTTTATGTCCCTATATAGTTCACTTCTCAAAGAATTCTAATAAACTGGTCAGGTGGGGTTTCACCTCATATAAAATATTCATTACTGCCCTCTTTCCCTCCATATAGAATGTGCTTATTTAAGCATTCAATGGTGTCCATCCTTCATTAGAAAATCTATTGAATTATCCTAAGAGACTGTGGGATGAGGTGAGAGAGCACAGGCTTTGAAACTAGGGCTGAGTTAAATTTTAGCCGGCTGCGTTCTGGTTCTGTGTCCACATTGATGGCTGAGAATTAAGCAGTAATGTCTGTAAGGTATCTAGCACATACCTGCTCAATGCAGGTTTGTGAATGAATGGATGGGATGGAATAAATGAATGAATGAATGACTCAGGACCCATATTGGGGAGGCACCAACTGACTCTGCAGTCTGAAGTCTTAAAGTCGCACAACCCCAGGAAGGCAGTTTGAGAAGTCTTGGGGAACGAACCCCAGGAATTAGGCTGCTGGAGGGGCGATCTCCAGGCTAGAGAAGGAAGTTCTTCCTCCAGCCCCTTGTGCAAGGAGTTCCTCAGCTCAAGGAAAAGTCTGAGTCTGGAATCTATGTTCAAAAAGGACAACTCTTTGAGAGTACAGATTGGGTCTTGCTAACTGTACAATTCTACCTTCCCCCAAACCAGAGCCTGGCTGAGTGTGGAATAGGCAGAGAGATGCGCAGTAAGTATGCAGTAAGTGGCGTTGATTTGACTATTTTTTAAAAAAAACATGTATTTTATTGATTTTTTACAGAGAGAAAGAGAGAGGCATAGAGAGCTAAAAACATTGATGAGAGAGAAACATCAACCAGCTGCCTCCTGCACCCACCCCCCCACCGGCAATGGGCCTACAACCAAAGCACATGCCCTTGACTGGAATCGAACCAGGGAGCCTACAATCTGCAGGCTGACGTTCTACCCACTGAGCCACACCAGTCAGGGCAACGTTGACTGACTTTAGTTGAGTTGACTTGAGTGAGTTGACTTGGTCTGAACGGACTTTTGTGTTGAGTTTGTGAATGGACCCAACTCTAGGGCCTACCAAAAAGAAGCTTTCTGTATTTCAAGCTTAGCTTAAACCTGATCCCACAACAGAAGGGAGACCCACAGGGTGATTTCCTTGGGGACTGGGGGAGGAGGGGGTCTTCCAAAGATGGAGGCATCTCAGAGAGGACTGAAGAATAGAGCCATCTTGGCATGGTCAGGAGTCACCAAAAGGCTGAAGGAATCTTAAACACTGATGGAATTCTGCCAGGTTCTCTCCATAGTTTTAGAGTGACAGAGTCTTCTCCTTACAACGGAGAAGGGTCCTTTGAGAATACCCACATCAGTGGGATATGGTCTCCAGGTTAGGGAAGGGAGGGTGTTCGTAGACTCTGCTATGAGAGAAGACGGCAGACTGAGGCTAGGAGCCAGGCAGTTTCCTGTTGAGGATGCTGGCAGAGTTATAACTTGGCCCTCCTGTGGGAGTGAGAGTTTGGGAGTCTCTGAATAGGCAGGATTCTAACTCCAGATTTACATCAGGCATTCGTTGTGGGGAACCAGAGTGGGCAATTAGACAAGACTTCTGGCATCTCACTATGGAGGGCTGCCATCACGGTAGTCCCTTGGCTGGCTCCATCTCAGGCACTACCCATCACAGGATGCCACCAGGCACCTGAGAGAGGCAGGGACTAAGGAAACAGTAGGAGCCAGTCAACAGCAATTCTCAAACCCTAATTGTATTTGGCTGTGTCTGTGTGTGTCTGTCTTACACACTGGATTGGGAACCCATCAGAGGCACTACATCTACCCCTCTCCTGTCCCCTGAAAAGCTGGGTGTAGGTTAGATATCAGTGTTAGATGAATGAAGAGTTAGGTCTGAGTAAGGCTTAGAGCACCAGTGGAAGACTTCAAGATGGCAAGAAAGAAACGCTCAAGGTTTCAACAGAGCAAAGGTCCAAAGTAGAGATGCCTGGCCAGAAAAGACAGCATAGACCCAGCAGTTGCCCCTCAGGAGTCTGGCTAACAGGGAAAAGCAGACTAAATGGAGTCAAGAGACAGGGGGTGTGCTGTGGGTTAAAATGACGTCCCTCAGGGTCCCAGGCTTGTGAGACAGGCTCTCAAGGACCATTCTAGGTTTGGGCAAGAGAAGTTCCCAAAAAAGAACCTCTGGACCCAACAAATCCATTTAAATTTTTAAAGCTCTAATTTGATCTGTTATATATACTGGGTTTCCACACACATTTTCAATTTTTAAGGAATTCTTTGAATTAAAAAAAAAAGATATTTGGAAAGCACCTTTTGCTGAAAAAGCATAGGCATGTTAGTAGGACTGTCTGGATTCAAATCTCTGTCCAACCCTTTCAATTTGTGGGACTTCAGGCAGGTAACCCCTTGAGCCTCTGTATTTTTGTCTATAAACATCTTTCTGGGGATGTGTGAGAATTACCTGAGATGCTACAGCATTCCCCAAAGTCTGGCACATGTGTGATTGATGGCGTACCCAATGATTTTAGGTGGGTGAATAGTTATTATTGTACTAGCTCACAATTGATGCATGTTAGAAAAACATAAGCAGAACACCAAATTCTGTGATTTATGGAAATAATAAAGCATTTTCTTTTAAATAAAATTAAGTCCTTCTTAAAGGGCAAATCAATTTTTGAAAAAATACTAATAAAGAGTGCAGATATGGCAGAAATTGTGTCTGAAATAGGGGGAGGGTAAGATAATCTGTGAAAAACACTTACCACAGCATCTGTCTCTTAGGAAGAGCTCATAAAAGGTTAGTTCTTGCACTTTTCTCTTGATTTTAACTCCCTGAGATGGCTGGAGCTAGAACCAAGCTCATCCACAGGGACAAAGCAGCTTCCCAGGCCTGGTCTTATGGAACACAGTGAGAATGGGCAACAGATTCAAATCCAAGATGATAGCAGTGGCCAAGTCCAGGCATGCAGTCACGGTCAAGTCCAGGCGGGCAGTAGTGGTCAAGTCTGAGCAGGCAGCTGCCCACATGATCTCAGAGCAGGTAGAGGCTGCTAGGTCAGTGTTTTCCAAAGAGTGGGAGCAACCATCAGTGGCCCACCAGACCACTTTCGGAGTTATTCAGGCTTGCCGAAACCGGTTTGGCTCAGTGGATAGAGCATTGGCCTGCGGACTGAAAGGTCCCGGGTTCGACCCCGGTCAAGAGCATGTACCTTGGTTGCAGGCACATCCCCAGTAGGGGGTGTGCAAGAGGCAGCTGATCAATGTTTCTCTCTCATCGATGTTTCTGACTTTCTATCCCTCTCCCTTCCTCTCTGTGAAAACTCAATAAAATATATTTTTATAAAAAAAGAGTTATTCAGGCTCAGGTTAAACACCACTGGGTGTGAGTTACTTCCTTTTCCGTTGATTGAATAAAGGAGAGAGCCCCTGTTGGAAGTGAGCATCTCTTAATGCCTCTCTAGCACATGCTGGTCTTCTTTGTCAACAGAGGCTCAGCCCTCAGGGGCAGCAGTATTGAGCAGCAATTAAATAATAACATTGCATTTTCCAAGTATTTATTTTTACTCTTACTTTCTATTTATAGACCATGATACAGGTTTCCTGTGTATGAGAATAACCTTATGTTCCCTTCCAAATATATATATTAAAGGTTAAAAAGACAGTCTGTGACTTTTGCTCAGTATAAAGTGAGTCACTATAGAACCTGGGGGTTCACACGGACCAAGACCAGGGAAACCCCAGTGCCAGAGGAGTCTGTGGCCCAGAGCCCTTGCCAGGCCCACAAGCAGGATACCCCTAGGCCAGTAGTCGGCAAACTCATTAGTCCACAAAGCTAAATATCAACAGCACAACGATTGAAATTTCTTTTGAGAGCCAAATTCTTTTAAACTTAAACTTCTTCTAATGCCACCTCTTCAAAATAGACTCACCCAGGCCGTGGTATTTTGTGGAAGAGCCACACTCAAGGGGCCAAAGAGCCGCATGTGGCTCGCAAGCCGCAGTTTGCCGACCCCTGCCATCGGCTCAGCCACAGGCTTTGAGGCAAGCCTTGTCCTGGGGGGCACAGAGGAGACCCCAGATTGCTGGGCAGGTGACCCGGAGCCTCCAGACTGAGCCGGTGTCCAGGGACCAGGGCAGTGGCCCAGCAGCAGTCAGTACGGTCAGGGCTGCTCAGAGGATGGGTCTGGAAGAGATCCCAGGTCTCTGGTTTCTGGTGAGGCTAGGCCTGCGCAGGATGACCCAGCACCGGTGCAGAAGGAGCGGAGGGTAGGAAACAGGCAAGGCTGGACTCTGCAGCCCGGGCCAGCGTGGTGTCCAGAGGAACCCAGTGTGAACCCAAACCGCTCACGCCAGCCTTTGAGAGGGGCTGTGGATGAGATGAGATGTGTTGGTAGCAAGCAACAGAAATCAAACCTGCCCCTCTCAAACAGAAGTGGGGGTGATGGGGAGGTTATCGGAAAGCACCCAGAATCAAAGGGCATGCAGGCGCCCAGGCTCGGGAGAGGACAGGAACCAGAGCCGACCAGGGCGCGTGGAGCAGGGATGGAGGCCAGGTGTTTTGAGGTTCTTCTCTGAGATGCATCAGCCACAACCGTTCTTCCCTCCTGGCACCACTCTGCTCATGGGCACAGCCCCAGGATGGAGACCAGCTCGTCTGGCTTGGG